>JAQGBW010003982.1:0-14845 GCA_034698625.1 Julus scanicus | reverse complement strand
TCCAAAAAGTCGACAAAATTATTCATCTTCGAGAAGTACCTAAAATTGAATACATGGATAAAATACGCCAATATATATCTGTGGAATTACCAATTTTTAAGTTGAGCTAATTTCACAAAAGAGCCGAACATAACATAGAACCTTGTCCTATTTAAAGCTTTGAAAAATAAAAGTATCCATTACTTTAACAACAGCTAGCCCACAATTAAAATCTTAATTAAAATTTGCTTTTAATTAAATGACGTTAGTAAAGACATCTAAAATAAATTTATAACTTAGACTTCGTAACCAATTATGGAAGAATACACATAGCTAGGTCAAACTAATTACACTTAAACAGATAGTTTTACTAAATCTACTTAAACAGCATATATTTGGCTAATATTTTCACAAACCTATTTAACACTACGAAATTGAAAAATTGTGTAGGTTATTTTTGAAGTTTTCAACACTATACAGGGTGGCCACAAAAAAAAGAATGAACTTTTTGATAAACGTACGAACTTGGTTCGTAAACTATTTCTGCAAAATTGGATTTACTTAGATTAAAAAAACAAAATGCTACGAATTTATGACAAAGGTTCCCCTTTTTTGTGGTCACCCTGTGTATACCAAATGTGTGAAAAAAGCTCAAGAGTAATCTATATGATTAAGAATTTCTCATGAAGTTGAAAAATGCCACCTTAATCGATGTGCGAGCTATTTAGGGTTGCCTTAATTCCAGGTTCCTCCACTCTATGAGTATACTAATAGACCGTAACCCTTCTGGAACTAATTGTAATTACTACGAACCAAGCATGCGTAAATTGATTCCAACGTAACAATCAGTAATTCAATCACCACACCTATTCAAAAGATTCGCTAAATATTACACGCTGTAATTAATCTGGGAATTAAAGGAGGAGGAGGAAGGGTTGAATGTTTAAAGGACTGTTGTGTTTTTAAAGCTATCATTGTACTTTTAACCTCCAATTTATCCTAACACCTTCCCGTATCCAAGGGCGAAACCGTCAAATGTCACCTGGATGTCTCCAAAAAAAAGATAAAGAACTTGTATATAAAAAAGAAAACTCAGACGTCTTTATTTTTATAGCGTGGAAACACTTAATCCAGGAAGACTAGGCTTCTGTAAACATTAAAAGACGCAATTTTATCTGATAAGGTTATATGCGTTACGTAAAAAGGAGATTAACTAAAACCTGAGACATCAAATTCGTTGTTTATTTTCAACGTAAGCCTGGTAGTATAGAGATCAAAATTGGGGTGTTCAGTCAATGACCCAAATTTATGACAGAGGGATCACATTTGCCATGCACGAGTTTTTAATTAGCAACAAGTGCTGAAAGTCTGGCATGTAATTTATAAAGATTTCCCTCACCACATGGGGAAGCTGCTACAATTTAACAGATCTTAACTGAACCAAGATGTCTATTTTATAGGTCGTTTTTCTAAGTCCACAGTTGAAATATCTGAGCTTTTCTTTATAAATTTAAGATTATTTGCACACAAAAAAAAACTCTTGTTCAAATATGGACAAAGTAATTTGGATCTTCCCCCATATGCCTTGCCCTCAATCTTACACCTAAAGATTTAAATTTTAAGGTGCAAATTACTGTTCATAACCAGGCTGTCAGCTCAAATTTCGCAAGTACAACACTTTAAAAAAAAACGTATGGAACCATTCAAAAAGGACGTCCTGAAGAGTTCTTGGATTTTCTGTTTACTTAGGTTTAAAGGACAGTGAAAATGGAAATGAACACCGGAAAAAATGCGTCTCCAGTAATGTATGTTCCAACAAATTTTCTAGACACCCAACTTTTCAGGAAATTAAGGACGTCTATAAGGATTAAGGAGGGGATGAAGGGGGTCTGTGCTAAAGTGGGCACTATGTGGTCAGGGGTGGGGTCAATTTTGGAAGAAATTTCGGGGAACATTCGTTAATCAGAACAATTTGAAAAAATATCGTAGAATTGGTCGCGAGTAATGCTTGAAAATTTATAAGATGGGCTTCTGTATGTTCCAACAAATTTTATGGACACCCTACGTTTTTTAAAAAAAAATTCTAGACACCCTACTTTTAAAAAAAAGCTCTAGACACCTTACATCTCAAAAAAAGTTCTAAACACCCTATTTTTCACAAAATTTGTAGACACCTTACTTTTAAAAAAAAAATTCTAGACACCGTACTTTTCAATGAGGAGTACGTATCTCCATGAGGGGGAGGTGGGTGGTCTGGACTAAAATGGACACCATGTGGACGGGGGTAGCTATAGGAGGCGGGTCCATTTTTGAAGGAATTTCAGGGACGTCCTTCTTGAATGGCCCCTATACAGATCCCCAGAAAGCCCTTGTGAAAATGGCACAATTTGTCATAATTTGAAACGTTTAGCTACATATGACATCTAGGAAATGACAATCGTTGGGAGGACAAAACTTTCAGTATAGTTATGAAGATTGATAAGTGACAGTGTCCTAAAAACAACCATTGTGAGTTTGGATGCCGGATCATAGTGACCTCGCTTAAACTGTTCAACTTCCCGGACCACGCCGTTGTTGAGTGATGCAAAAGGTATCGTCAGCAATTAATACCTGTGGAAAAAAAAATAATGACTCACTTAATAGCGGCGCGCGGCGGCCAGTAAGTCATGTTTACTAGGGCGAAACGAAAACTTCAACCTGCACCCACCCAAAAAATGTGTTTTTTGGGCGCTGCAAATTAAGGCACCTATTAAAATAGCGTTCAATGTGAAGAATTTACATCAAACATAAATGTTGGCACGCATTGCGGATATACAATACAAGTATTAACTTTAGTGCTGAAACAATTTAACTGCGCTTGCACGTACCGGTGTGACTCATTCTTCCAGGCCTAGAGAGTATATATTTATGGCATGATGACTCAAAAAAAAGGTTCGTTGACACAAAGTTTTCAAAGTCCTGGTGAAGGCTGCTTCAAAAGCAATCCACTTAAAACTTTTGAAGAATTACGATAATCGTGTCAGAAATGACACCGAATGAACCTTGAACTCAATCAACAAACACTTGGCTATTAACATAACGGGTAAAGGCGGGGGAAATATCTCTTGAGCCGCATAATTTACATTAGATAACGATAACAGACTGAATTTTCAACTTTTTGTATAGAAAACACGTTTATTGCCCAATTCAAGATGGCTACCAAATGCCTTCTTTTTAAAGGGCCGTAGGGAATGCCAGCACGTGCCGCTGGACATGTTCTGACAGCAGACGACGAATTACGGGAAAAGTTGCGAAATATTGATAGTTTGACACCTGTAAAAATAAAATCAAATTTTGTAATTACCTTTGTAATGTCCCTTGTCGGAATTGGTGCCGAAATAGCGGATTTCTCAATGGGTTTTCCGCGGATAGCCTTCCGGCGAAATTCCGGTTTCTTGGCATTTTCAGGCGAAAATTTTGTTTTATTTTCTTCGTTTCGGCTCGTTTTCCTCGCAGGTGGAATGAAAATATTGGCGGTGGAATCCCTCCCGTTTCCACAACTCGAAGCACTTTCGCACAAATCATCTGTTGCTCCATTTCCGTCATATCGAAACGGTTTCGCGTGTTTTCGTTCGGGAATCACCAAATGCGTCCGCTCACCCGTTATTCCCGAGTCCAGTTGCTTGACGTTCGTCTCTTGCCAGGTGTCCGATTTTTGGGAATCTTGTTGAGATGATTCCGAATTAGTATTATACTTTTTAGCACCTAATCCGAAATGCCGTAACAACTTCGCCATGGTTACTACTACTTCGCTCGCAAAAAAATGAAATGTTTAAAGCCCAATAACGACCAGCAGGGGGCGCGAAAGCTTAAAAGCACGAGCGCCGTTTAAAATTACGCAATCCTAACTAAGTAGCAATAGGACAGAGCTATTGCATCATATGTTTAAACGATTCCGCGGGAATTTTAAATTTGTTATCTCGAATGGGTTGCCAATATTGTTGTATACTAGGAATTATTAAGATTAAAATGATGTTAAATAAAATTAAATGTATTGTTATCAATTTATGATATTCTTAATCAAATCATGATCTAACAGACATCAATGAAGTCAGTGCACCAAAAACTAATTTGATATCAGACATATAATCAATGATTGTAAACGTTGCTGATTTTCAACTTTCTATACATTTTATCGTGTTTGTCATGAATTTATTTGTAGTTTTATCCCTTAGTTCTCTTCTAATTCACACATAAACATATAACACGAACCTAGAACAATGAAGCCAGAATGAGCCGAGCTGACAACTAACGTCTGAGTCGAGCACTGGCAAACTTTTTTCTTTATGTGTCCAGAAAAACATGAATCAGGACGCAAAATCGTGTCATAAGCTTGCTGAAACAAAAGTGGCAAGCACACGTTCTGTGCACACACCTTGCATCAGCTTCCCTTTGGTGGAGACCCGGCTTAAGAGCGTAGAAAATCAATCTTACTTACTTTTGATTGCATTTACTAAAATTTGTAGCACACTTACATTTCCTAAATTTGGATAGATAACATAAATTATCAGAACTATGTTTTAAATGGACGAATTCTTAGCCTCAAACGAATAAAAATGTTTTCTCTAAGCAGCCTTTACTGTAAATTTAAAAATACACATAAGGAGAACACTGAGTATACAAAATTTACCGAAATTTTATTAATTCCGTTTTTATTCCACTTGAAAATAATATTTTCCACGAAAATGTCATGGTGATATCAACCATAGTGTACGTTTGTAACCAAAGTTTAATTTGTAAAAAAAAATATATATATACTTCATAAGCTTAAAAAAACTACTTAAACCAGAAATCTTCCATTTCTTAAACAGTGATTTAAGTTTTCTGAATTTAACTATTAAAAATATCCAAATTCAAAGATAACGATTGAAAATAAATATTCTCAATGATGAGATTTGTTACATTTATGTGAGCAAGCAGGCGATTGCCTTCCAGATCCCTGTGGTGTGTAGCAGGAAGTAGATGAGGGTCCTTTTCGACCACATTTTAATCCCTAAAATGAAAAGAGAGTTTCAATAAACATCCTCGTGATGGATTTGAAATTAGAATAAATGCATAACAGATAAAATAATAATGTGTTGCAAACCTGATAATATCCAGTATGATAACCACTCATATACCATGCCATCAACATTGAGGATAATGCTTCGTCGTCTTCCTCCGCATCTTCGAAGAGTGGCAGAGGTGGTGGCGGAAGAACCATTGGAGGTATCTGAAACACAAGTTTTATGAGGATTGTGGTTTGAGTGCAGGAAATATGGAAGAAGAGGTCGTAGTGCCAAATTGTAAATAAAATTTTTGCTTACCTGTTGAGACTGTGCAAATGGTAAAAACGGAAATGGTGATGTCTTAAAATAATAAATCGTTAACATTGATTTCAAAAATAACTACTTTTATAAATCTGATATTTGAATTGCAATGCATTCTTACCTGCGTGAAGAATGGCTGACTGCTGGTACTAGGAGTGTGCTGATGCAACGTAGATGGCTGCTTCTCAGTTTTAAGGCCATTTAGAAACTGTGAATAATTTTGCTCAACATTTGGAGATGTATTTGATCGAGCATTTCGCTTTTGCTTCGGATATGCTCCCTTGCCACAATGATCATATTTATCCTAAAAAATTCACACTTTGTGACACTGCAGCATTGTTTTTAAAATACTGAGAATAGATAAAATACCTGATCAAATGTTTGTTTGCCATGAGATTCTTCAACTTGTACGAGCCTGGCTTGTTCGCCGAAGGAACTCTGCAGCTGATTAAGCATCACCTCCTCCTCGTTACCATAACCAACAAATTGTACTACACAATTTTTCTTACGAGAATTTACAGATTTAATTTCAGCCTCGTACATAATGCCATCAGCACTATACACAGCCCTACAATGATCCTCGACACCCCATGAAGGACCCTATAATAAACAACTTTTCTATGAACATCAACATTATCGGATTAAAGCTTCATTCATTTGAAATATGGAGTTTACCATGTCATTTCCCTTTGCCTTATCGCCTCCTTTGCGCCGTCGTCTCAGGTTTTTATTTTTAGTAGTGCCTGCAGTTGAAGAACATTCGGAAAGGCTTTCACTTTGAGAATTTTTCTTCCTTTGTTCATTAATGTCCTGTTAATGGATCAAACACATATTGCTCTTAATGTCAAACATATATCATATCTTGGGTTACAGAAGATAGGTATTAATTAACTTAACTGCATGCGTCATGACAACAATTGCACTCACCTTAGCCAAGCTAACAGCTCTATCATACGCTTCAATCAATGCAGTATCATCCCAAACATCACAGAAATCGGAATTCTTAAATTGTGACAAAAAAAAACAATGTAAAAAAAACAGAACTTGCATTCCAACCTTTCGTATGTACAAAGTTCACTGCTTTAAAATAACTTCAAATGCAAAGTGAATCTTACCTGACTTCCCCGTTTAAATAACACTGTTCCAGATGAGTCCATCTATATTTTTAAAATAACGATAAAAGTTTCGAAACAACCACAAAATTCGGTCCAAAATTCAATCTGGAATTAGAACTCTGGCACTCAGCGTGCTCAGCCGACAGAAAATAAGCCAGCAGCCGTTCTCAAATAAGCCGTGAATAGCCGGCGATCGGCTTAACGCATGTTGTCATTTTCAAGCATCATATAGGGGCTATGATCATACCGTCACGTTCTTTTTGTTAAAAAATGTTTTAAAATTTAAACTAATGTTTTAAGAGTGTAAAAAATATAATAGAAACTATTCAGAGTAAGTAAACCGGTGTCTACAATTCGTATATTTCATCTTAGTTGAGTAATTCGAGCTTAAACGTGAAAAAAATGCTGCAAGTCTTCACCATTTAACGTGCATTTTGGAAGATAATTTTGCTTATTGGATATAATATTAATTAATTATTATTATTACACAATTGAACTAATATACAGTCTTATACCTTCATAAAGTGTAATCATTGGCACACAATGATGTATTAAATGAACGTAGTTATTGCTGTATAAACAATTTAGCGTATATTATTAATAAGGAAAAATGTGTTGAATTAAAATGTAATAAAACTAACCAAATTTGCATTATTGTTTTCCAGACATTTTGCTACAATGAGGTTAACCAAGGTGTTGAATTGTGTGGGTAAAATTGGCAAATACTCTAAGGACTACTCCAATTTACCAGACAGGTATATAAAGCGAGCAATGGAACAGATCCATTGGAAAACACCAAATGCTATCCAGTACTTGCCAAAAACTGTTCAGAGGAAAGAATTCAATTTCACTTTAAATCGTCCCTGGACAGAAGAGTTCAAACATGAAAACCAACCTTATGTTAAACATAAGAGAATTTTTGTCGAACCAATTAAAGACTGGTTTGTCTTCAGAGGCGACAGGGTGAGGTTTATGGTTTGCCTCATTAACTCGACCATTAATTTAATTTAGAAGGTTTAGAATGCTAAAAGTATTTTAATTTGTTCTTTCAGGTTGAGATTCTCGTTGGCAAAGATAAAGGAAAACATGGCATTGTTAATTATATAGTTCAAGAAAGAAATTGGGTTTTAGTGGAAGGATTAAATTGTGTAAGCAAACCTACATTGACTGGCTAGTAGATGATCACGGTGTCTTAACGTATAATTTGTTGAATTTATATAGAAATACACATTGCTGGGAAAGTCAAAAACTCACCCCGGTACGTTACATCGTGAAGAGCAACCTTTATTAGTGACAACTGAAATAGCACTCATCGATCCAGCCGACAAGTAAGTATATGACAACGTAGATGTAGAATCGCCGCTAAAATGGGCAGTAGTCAGAAAATGTGCTGGAAATTAGCCGAAATTTAGAGTTAATCACCAGTTAATGCTGAATTTCCATTACAGTAGAACCTGTCTAAATGCATAAAATGGGGCGGTCCCAACTTGGTACCCAGGTAAAAATGAACCTGTCTTAAAGCATATTTTTCACCGGTCCCAAAAGTATGCTGTTAGACAGGTTCTACTGTAATTAGAAGTGCAGGATTTTTGTTCAAACTTTTGGGAAGGTCGTGCGTCCTTAAAAATTTAAGGAATGAGCCTTGAATGTTGGAATTTCTACCAGAAAATTTGCTGGACTCCTCAAAGATGAAAATATTTTGCTAAATTTGTTTATTTTAGCAAACCAACAAAGATTGAGTGGCGATATACTGAAGACGGTGACAAAGTGAGAGTATCAGCGAGGACAGGGCGCATAATCCCAATTCCTATTAAAGCCCAAGAAACGATCGATTATAAAACAAAAGCCACCTATAATGGTAATTAATACAAATAAATCTATGCCTTCATAGTACTTTTCTTATACTTACTTACAAGTGTCAACAATTTCAGAGCAAGAGAAGGACACCACCACCAAGCACCTAACAGAAATCACGTTTCAACCCAAAATAAAAACGTTCGAAATGGATGTTATGGACAGTATGGGAATTGTCGAAGACAGAATTCCTGGCAAGACATATTGGTATTAGATGGACAAACTTTTTATTACCTATCATCACGTTTCAGCTACCAGTTTATACACAAAACTTAGAAAGCAATAGATAATGAAATTTGACTTTGTAACGTGCAATGACAAGATAGAAAGCCTTAAATAATAAAACATGATGCCAAAATAAAAGCTGTAATTCATAATAACAGATCACGTTTCATAGTGATGCATCTAATGATACTAACCTATGCGCAGCAGTGCGATGAAATATCATGAATGAAAATCAAGATCAAAGAGGCAACGTTCAGTAATACGGACGACGAGGATTATTCTGTAAAACAAAGAAACAAAAGATGGCATTTCGTAGTAAAAAGCTATTAGGTTTCCAAAATTTGAAGTCAGACTCTGTACCGAGTGAAACGTACCAATGGATTAGGCCTGAATCTGTACGCGAGCATCATTCGTTTTCTATAAGCGTCATATTCATCATCCCCTTGTCTTATTTCGTCAGGTCGTCCTTGTCCAAAGCCAGAATTTTCCACAGGTGCTGCCGCTCTTTAGATGATTTCAAATTCATTATTAAGTGGCATTGTTCTCCTGGTGACCTCATGAATTTGCAAATGGGACACTTATCACTATAAAAACAGGTTACGGCTGCCAAGTTGTACTTACTTGTTTATGGGAGCTGTTATGCCCGAACCATCTGCCCCTAGACCCATTCCCTCCTTCCAGCCCAATTTCTGCAACATTCTGTAACCAATGTTGTCTTCTGTGAGTTTAAATTCTTTGTAATCCGATACATCGGCGTCCCTTCCCGCTTTGATGGCTTCATATTTTTCCATAAATTTGGATAGCTCTTCGGGTGGTAAGAAATCTCCGATGTGATGTTTCCCTCGACCCATATCTGTCAACATGTCCGCATAGGCTAAGGAAAAAAAAATTACATTTTGGGAGACAGAAGCGTTCGAAACTTTCCAAAATAATTCTGCTGATCGAAATTTAAATAGTGCATTATGACGGATTGTCAAAAAACGGTATTTTCGATGTTCCGATTTTAATATTTTTTTAATGGACTGCTACAAAAGTTATAATTACCCTTGGTTTTTTCCATTTCTTTTATACGTCTTTTATGCTCCCAGGTACCGCCATCAACTTCTTCATCCGAATCGTATTCATATTTCACTTTTCCCTGTTGAGCTAATTTTTCAGATTCTCGTTTCTTGACCATCAAATACTCAACCAAAATACGCATCTGAAATAATTAACATCGACATTGCAATAAGGAACAAGTCGATGAAGATAGAAAACTGAATGCTGACAGTAGGGCACATTGCATTACGTATTACCTTCATTTGTTCTTCCAACTGGGTCCATTGGCTTTGTGCTAAATCGGTTGTGCCAAACACTTTTAGGGCATATGCAACCAAACCAGGAGCTAATGAAAAGAATAAAATCGTCAATTCTACCGACATATTTAAATCTATTCCGAGCCATTGTGTTTAAACCCACAGCCCTAACTTACAAGACACGAGCAAAGCAGGGTTGCAGTTGAGCGTGGGAATGGGAGCAACAGCTCCAACTACTTGTGGTGGTGCACCAACCAGAGAGGGCTCCTGCGGTCCCCACCGGCTTTTACGCCTTTTGGATCCGCCGGAGGAGGAATTGTCCGAATCGGACAGGTGACCTACAATAGATTTGCGGAAGCGATTTGAATTAACGCAGAATGAAATGCAAAAGAAAATTAGGTGAGAAAAATCTTGGTGTTACCATTTTTCTCGCACGAGTCGATCAAGTTATTCATTTTTTGCTTTGCCTGTTTAATATCCGAGACCCTTTGCTGGTAGTATTTGTGTATGTCATCGTTTGAGTCAAACAAGAATCTAAATAATGCAAAAATTAAACTCGTGGGTTATTTATTGTATCCGCATAAAACTTAAAATAGCGACGATGCTTTTAATAAGTCATAAAAATGTTATACGAGACTGAAGGTCTTTAAATTTCACGTACTTGTATTCAGGAATATCCACACATTCTTGTTTGATCATATCTTCAAAGGCCGGTCCTTCATCCGCAACCTTCTGAGCCAATGCATCCACCTGCACCTTCAACTGAACATCGTCTGGTGGAGAAACTAGAAGCACGCTATGAGATTCTCTCGTTCATAATTTCACGCCTGTAGGCAATCTAACCCAGTGGACCAGAAACACACGAAGATGCATATCACGATTTATTAAGGCTGATTTAAACCATTTTGATCAAAGTTTAATACTGGCCTCCAACTTTTTTCTACCATATTTTTTATGATAATGTCACATTCACTTGAAATAAAAGGTTGACCAAATGTGCAGTTTATTTATTTTTCTGTTCAAGTAAATCAACGCTATTCTGGTCTGTTGTTATTTCAGCAATTTTCTATAGGCCTACTAACATCTAAACATGCCGCAAGAAAATTAGGCTGTTAATAGTATACTTACAAAAGAATTTGTTATCCTCGTCATCACAAAATACAGACGGGACTGTTGATAGAACGCCAGTGAATGACGTATTTCTAAGAAAGGCAAGAATTCGTTAGAACAATGTGTAAAATTATAATTTTTGAAAAAGAAAATACATACTTTGGGGGTGCTTGAAGTTTCATACAAATTCCAGGAACACCAGAAGACATGCCTGCAAACGAAACTACTGTTTTAGTTTTTAAAAATCGGTTAACATTGATATGCAGCTCACACAAACAAACTCTCCATTTAACTTAAAGAATTAGCCCCTATTAGGACACTTTATTCTAGAAGAAATAGACGAACCTGATGAATTATCATTATACGATTTAAGTGGACATCCTTGGCTGTCCCACTCTTGCGGAGATAATGGAGGTGGTGACATAATTTCTTGTTTTATTATTGGCGGACCTAATTAAAACACATTTTATAATCATTAAAATATCAAAATTCTAAGTCATATGGCAAACTGTCAAATTCTCACTTTTAGTCTTTTGCAATTTCATGAATTGGTCCATAAAACTTCCATCGTTTGAAAACACGTTGAATCCGAAGCCTGTATTTATTTGCGCTTTACCATTTGTGGTGGCAACTGGATTTGGTACAGGCGTTACGGACTGCTGTGTAAGTCTATCAGATTAAAAATTAAATAACTCTTTGAAACATAAAGTCCTTTTTCAATAATTTGCGAAATAAAAATGAAACAAACCTAGTTCTCGCTCCATCTGGATCCAATTTCTTCGTTCTTTGGCTCGCTTTTTTCGCCGCTTCATCTGCTTCTTTTCGTTTCCGCTCGGCTAATTTCTCTTCTATTTCACGTTTCTTTTGCTCAATGAGCTCTTCTTGCTTCGACATCTGAAAACTTCGTTCATTTGTGTTAGCTTTTCCGAAAGAATATCTGATCTGCGCCATTACTTTTTTAGTAAAACACTCAAGAAAAGAAGATCATGTCGCTAGATGGCGTGACGTGGTGTTACCGCGCGAACGTACGTGAAAACGCGAGACAATTTACTGAGAAGATACGGGCGCCAAATTTGAAAATTTTATAATTCGAACATTTGTTCAAAGTTGGCAAATTCAGAATATTTTGCCGATTAAAAAATAAGATGTGGAAGTTGGTCTATTTATTGACCTTACAAAGATGTCAATAAAATCGGTCGAAGCATTTACACGCATCCATTTAATAAGTTTTAGACACTGGACAATGCGACATAGACAGAACGGATATATGTAAATGGACAATTAGTGACCATAATTAGTAAATTCATAATGTATTGTAGTATACCTGGAATGAATAATAATATGACGGGAAACAGGCGTTAGCAGAAACAACTGCTTCAATCAAAAATTCAGCTTCTTTAAAACAGAATTTAAAATCAGAATAACGAACATTGGAACGAAATGCACGTGCAACGTTTAATGCGCATGTGCAGAACGATAAAATTCACGTGCATAAAGATAGATATTTTAAGCTAATTACTCTACTTGAGGTAAGTTAAGATGGAGTTAATGAAAATTAAACTGTTGCATTGCTGGTATATAATATTTAAAGTGAGATTTGAAAAGTTGCTGGCTATTAAAAGCAACTGATATAAGTTTATTAACAGCTTTATCAGCGATTGCTTTAATGTTGGTTGTGTATCGTAAAGTACAAAAGATAATGTTTCCGACTCTTGACACACTTATACTAAATTGTTAGATCGAGAGTCAGGAATTGATATGGAATTAATGTTCAAGGTTAAAGGAATTTTCAACTAGTCTCCTATAGATACAGTTACTGGCTTGGAAACTTGCACTACATTTAGTTATAGTTCAAAGTGTCCTTGGTGTAGTTACAACAATGGCGGTCTCGATATTCTGGAAAATTTTAGCGTTGTCTTTAACATCTGTGCCAATATGTATCGCAGCAAACAAATTTCTATCTTATCTCATGAAAATAGGATTCCATTCGACAGTCATTGCAATAACTGGAATACAGTTATTAGGTCTTTATGTATTGGCTGTTTATTACATTTTCCATGCTTCATTATCCAAGAAGAAAATTAAGGATCCATTCTTTTATGGTAAGTTCACTTTTAAGTCCTCATCTAACCATCTAAAAATGAATTCTTCGTCATATGGTTGTGAAGTACATGAACAACTATTTAAAAGTAATTTTTATAACAGGTTTTGCACTATTCTCATTCACCTCGGTTATTGATCTCTGCATAGGGCTGGAACTAGATGGCTACATTTCAGGCAAGCAACTTTTTGATTTTAATTGATCGTTCTGCTTCACATAATATTTTAACGTGGCTACCTGTACTGTATTTTCAGATTTTCTCACCGAGTACTTGTTGTCCGGTGAACCTTACTTAAATAGTCCATATGGCACCATGATCACGTATTTTGATGGAATTGTCATGTATCCGCTATACCTCTACATAATCCATGCCATTTCGAACAAGTATATATAAGTGTCATCAAATCAAAAACTGATTAAAGCTGTTAAATATTACTTAATTTCAATTAATTTCTAATTCTATTCAAGCAAGGGCTATCGATCTACCGGTATCTATTGGGCAGGCACAATAATTAATTCAATGATTGTACTAGTATTGGGAATTTGTGCAGGTGAATAGCTTTTTATAAATATAATTTTATATCTGCTTTTGTACCTACTTTTGCAAATAACATTGGTGATGAATGATGATGATCTATTTCAGGAAAACATGGCGTTTTTCCAGCCACCGTATTGAATATCCCTTATACTGTTTTTCCTGTCATTGTACTGTGGAAACTTCTGCAAGAAAGGCCACTCCTACAGGTATAATATTAATATAGACTACATATCCATCAGTGCATTAGGCAAGACATATATTTAATTATTCTGATATAATTTACCTCGTATATATTATAGACAACTGTGCCTCATCAACCTTTATCCAAACGACTAATTGATGTAACGCTTATTGCGATGTTGAGTTTTAATATGTTGATTGATCTGATTAGAGGATTGGTAAGAAAATTCATATATTATATACTATTTTATATTATGGCTGAAGAAATAAAATGCTTTTTTAATTCTGTTAAACATAATCTTTTCAAGGCTGTTGTTGGTGACAAACTATGGTTAGTAAAGTTATACGTGAATGAAATTGAACCCGTGATTCGTCTGGAGGACCCTTGTCCATTTCATAAACTTCAGGTCTGAATAACGTTTATTATTCGCTTTTATTAATATCAGATTTTCATTAATATTTAATCATTTACAGATGCTGTTGAATTTGTTTTATTTTGTCCCGATTCAAATGTTGGCCATTTATGCCTTGACTTCTCCTGGTTGTTCATGGATGCCAGATATGATACTATTTTACTCCGGAGCAATTTTACAAGTAGGTGTAGAAATGTAGAAATTTTGAGTAATATAAATAATGACTTTGGACCAGGTTTGTAAGATTTAAAACACACAAAAATTAGGGCCTGGAACGAATCAATATTAGACTTATCACAAATTTCTACAAAAGATTATCATCTATTGAAAGTTTTCAAATCTGTAATGTTTCTATAATTTTTTTTTACATAGGGTCAATTTTCGCATATCACAACATCAAATCACATCGGAAATCCAGAACAATTTCGAACACCTGATGAAATGTGGGTCCGAATCACATTTTGGTCGGTTAATTTGCTTTACACTTTAATTCCTCAGTTTTTATTACTTCGATGCATTAAAAAACCAGAATTATTCGCTATTCAATCCAAACATAGTAATAGTGGTAAATTAAAATTTAAGAAGATTTGATTGTACTTAAAGCGATTGAGCACAGCTTACAACAGAGCTATAAGAGTAGCTTTTCACTTGCCTCGTCTTATCTCCATTACTGCTGTTTGTAAAGAA
>JAQGBW010003981.1:0-14847 GCA_034698625.1 Julus scanicus | reverse complement strand
TCGTTTTTACCATAGCAAAATTTAGAAAAATTTCGTTTTTACCATAGCAAAATTTAGAAAAATTTCGTTTTTACCATTGGAAAATTTAGCAAAATTTTGTTTTTACCATAGGATAATTTAGAAAAATTTCGTTTTTACCATAGCAAAATTTAGAAAAATTGCGTTTTAATCATAGAAAACTTGCGTTTGTATCATAGAATAATTGCGTTTTTCAGTTTTCATGACAATTCCAAAAGGTCATTTTTAACATTGAAATTTTTTTCCCACATATTCCGGAGGCCCGGGCCCATTTCAAAATTGCCTTGCTAACATTTAAGAAAAACAATCTGCATAAGTTACTACTGTTAAACATCTATGTTTTCGTAATGTTGAAATTAATGGCACATTTGCAACACCCACTTTCAAGTTTCAGCAACATTTATAGAGTAACATTTGGGGCATTAACATACTTTATTTCTGAGAAATATGTTGTATATGAGCTGTTCAGCAAACGTGTTATATTAATAAATAATGATAATTAAAGTAGGAACAAATGTAACCTAGAAGAATATACTTTCCTAGGACAACATCCAACAAATCAGAAGTACTTTCCAATATGGCGGCCGCCAATGTAACATTGTAACATGAAATATAAATTAAAAAATCCAAGGAAATATGAACTATCAGACAGATGGGTAACGACAATAGATTAGTTTTGGGATCTTGTCCATATAAAGTAACAAAACACCACAGAATCGCGGGTAATCCTAACCCCCTACAGAATCTTAAAAAGCGAAACGAAATATGACATGCAATACGAAAATAAAGTTAATAGCTTGCCTCTAAGATTATGGATTTGAGACGGGATAAAATTCTTATTAGAAAGAAATCCTATATCTTTGAATTACAAAGCCATCCAAAACTACATCAAGGGATGAGTTTTAAGGCCTATACAGTTAATGCACCAAATTTTGCTATTTTATTTTTTTTTCGAAAATGTTTAAACTTATCTCAAGTATAGAATGAATCGATCGCCACTATATAGCTTTTTGTAGCAGTTGGATTCTTGCCAAGTGTGTTTATTTTCTCAACTACTAAAATCGTAGAATTCTATAGTGTACAACAATATCAATACAGTGGTGAACGATCCATTATAAATAAGGTAAGTTAACTTTAACCATTGTATTAATTTCTAAAATGGGCGAGAATATGTCGGTACCACGGACCCACGGTCAAAAACATAGTTAACGTACAGGACAACAGTTTTATGAAAACTTTACGTACGCCATCACACAGCCGATTCGCAGCCGTTAGCCGTTGCACTTCCGTTTCACCACCATTTCTGAACTTGCACCTTTATGCCATATTCTCACTGTCCGCACAGAACACAAAACAGACAAATGACGTTATGCCGTATTCACACACAACCTAGTGAACAGAGGACTGACTTTGTGACGTCAGCAACTAGGCATTCGACCTATGTATTCACACTAAAAAAGAGCTGAAGTGCGCATGCTCATAACCTAACCTATATGCTAGCAGACGATATTCGGCTGTGTGTTAATACGGCATTAGTCCGTCAAAATCTGGTAATAGCTGCACGTGTTCACACTACACGTGACCAAGGTCTGCTGACAGATCTACTGCGCATGCGCCTCATATGATTCAAATGGGAGGCATTTTAAAACCACGTGGAGGGGCCGCCATGGGTTTTTTAATGTTCCGCACACCAGAAAAAGTCAAGTTGAACAGAACTTCTTGCGCTGTGCGTTGTTTGCTTAATAAGTTTCTGTCCCGCACAAGAGGCGGTCGAGATCAAAGGAAAAAAATGTTTTCACTTTACTGTGCTTGTACCAAGGCATGTATGCAGCCATCAGCTCAAATGCGCAACTGCAGTTCGCAGACAGGGTGCAGCCGAACTTCGAGCAACGATAGAACAGATTGTCTGCACATAGTCTGCAAACAGCGAGCAGACGAATGTCGAGCCATGATAGAACAGATTGTCTGCACACCGACCACAAATAGCGAGGAGACTAAGTGCAGACAAACTTCAAGCAACGATAGAACATATCGTCTGCACACCGTCAGCAAATAGAGAGCAGTTAAGCTTCAAGCCATGATAGAACATATCGTCTGCACTGTTCGCAAACAGTGAGTAGACAAACTTCAAGCAACAATAGAACATGTCGTGTGCACACCGTCAGCAAACAGCGAGCAGACAAACTTCAAGCAACGATAGAACATATCTGCGCACGCAAACAGCGGGCAGACAAACTTCAATCAACGATATAACATATCGTCTGCACTGTCCGCAAACAGCGGGCAGACTAACTGCAAGCAACGATCGAACATATCGTCTGCACTCTGTGCGCAAACAGCGGGCAGACAAACTTCAAGCAACGATCGAACATATCGTCTGCACTCTGTGCGCAAACAGCGAGCAGACAAACTTCAAGCAACGAATTCAACGATAGAACATATCATCTGCAAATAGTTTTGAGTTTCATGTCTTCGTGTTTTTTGCTTTTGCTTAGTGTTTTCTTTGGTGGGGATTCGGCTATAGAAAGCACTATTCGAAACACAGTAGCCACGAGTAGGCACTTCCCGTCGCCATATTAGGAAGCCAAAAAACAAATCACCAGCAAGGTTTAAAAGCCCTAATGATGTCTCCACTCGGGCGTCAAGTGGCTGAAAGCCGGACCACGTGTTGACCTCCCCCCCTCGCCGCCCACGCCAGAAGCTGCCAAACCCATTGGAGACGTTCCCCCCTCGTCTCCCATGCCTTAATAACATTCCATTTTCATTTTTATCGCCATAAAAGGCTATAATTGGCACCCATTCTCCTCGTCTGTTTTCGGTTCGGCCATCAATTTCCTCCGTCCGAAATGCAGACGACATAAACACCAAGTTAGCGCATGTGGTGCACTTCTCCAAATGGCCTTTTCTTATCGCCAACTGCCATACCCTCGTGGGCATAAAGATAAGGCTGAAGAAGAAGGCAAAAATCCATTTTCAAGATGGCCATTTCTTAATGTTTCATCCCAGGACCCACACATGGCCACAATGCCGCGGAAGAAAAACTCAAAAAGACGGTCGAGGGACTCCGCCCAAACATTCTTAAAGCATTCACCCCTTCGAAAACGGCACTGGTAATTAGGGGGGTGATAACGAAGCGTGCGAGGCCTGCAATTAAAACCAACAATTAGCCGCCATCTTAATGCTCTTCTCCGCAGGGGATGCAGGTGAATGGCGAAGGCGAGAAAACTTAAGATTTCTGATAATCTGATCAGAAATATTTTGCTTGTCGTGATGCTTGCACTTACTAAAGTGTTCACGTGACTAATATTTTAAAGTTTATTTGACCTTATATACATGTATGCTTCAAGCCATATTTTAAAATCCTAAAATGGTGCGTTTAAAATTGGGCATTACAAATAACACCTTCTTCTGTAAATGTGTGCATTTATTACCTTGTTTGAAGATAAACGTTGAAATTTTCTACATAAGACAATATTGTGAGCATTATGGCGAATCACAACCCTATCACTTTCAATGGGTGAAATTTTAAAACACAATCACAGCCAAATAAAAAGATTAAATAAAAATAAAAATTGTTTAAAATAGCTTGATAAATCAGCAATAGTATTACTATAAAGAAATGGTAGATGATTTAAAATTAATAAACAAGTTTGAAAAATGTCCGTTAATTTGCATTCTCATGCTGCCACCTGCTGGCAGAATGTGCAAATTAACGGACATTATAAACAAGTACGGACATTTTTCAAACTTGTTTATTAATTTTAAATCATCTACCATTTCTTTATAGTAATACTATTGCTGATTTATCAAGCTATTTTAAACAATTTTTATTTTTATTTAATCTTTTTATTTGGCTGTGATTGTGTTTTAAAATTTCACCCATTGAAAGTGATAGGGTTGTGATCTAGCTTAAACAGGTACAAACTTAAAAAATCGTAAAACATTTTAGAACGTTTTAATATTGGATTTTTATCATTGTACTAAGTACATCATTTTTAAAATGACACCTAATTGGTTGAACCTATACGGCAATGGGGCATGTAGAATTTCTGGAAAAATTTTTTTACTGCAGTGGCAGAGCTGCTTGAATCAACTGCGCATGTGCACCATATGTGGGCCAAATGCAGATACCCCAACTGCCCAAGTGAAAAGTTCATTTAAGTACCCCTTATTGTAGACAAATATCCACGGTTAGTAAACACAGTTGAATGACACCAAAAACCAATCTTTTTCCAAACGACCATTTGGAGACCAATAAATACGACATTAACAACTGATAACTCGTTATTTGTGTCCAGTTGATACAACATATGGCCATCTGTTGCCAAATAATATCAATTTACCAACAGTATTCAGTTTAATATCCCATTATCGGTTCGTTGATTACTTTACAATCAGATGAATACAACTATTAATGTACTTGAATGATCTTTATTGATATTTTCTCAAATCCTTTCAAAGCAATTTAGATCCGAATTAGCAAAATGTGTTCAATTATATTACACAAATACCGTGTTAATGTGGAAACAACAGCTGTAGACACGAAATGGATTTTCATTTTAGCTGAACGATTTAGACACAATTTTGATGAGATCATGTGCACTTTCTGAAATTCTATTTAAATCTGTTTCATTACATGACTACATGAGTATACAGAATCCAAATCTCATTTTTCAAAAAACACCCTGTAAATTTCTGTTCCAAAATTTTGTTGGAACAACGACCACTGGCTGATGTTAAAAAAAAAATGAAGTCGTTAACGTCAAAAACGCACCGAGAGGTAATTAATTACGCCGATAATGAAGTTATTAATTGTTTTTGTCACAACTCGAAAACCTTTTAGCGCGCATTCCAAAACTCAGATAGCATTCCGGGAATTTTGCACCACCCCATCTCCCTGAGCGTTTCGATAGTGACAAACGGGATAAAAATACGGTGTTTTATCGCAAATTCTGCGAAACACGCACAAGCAGAATGAGCATCAAACACGACAGCCTACTCAACGCACACTTTTGCCACGCAACGGATTTCTAAAACCTATTCGAAAAAATTGAACGGATTTTCAGTTTGGAGCTCTACAAGACTAAAACATATTTAAGTCATCTTAACAAATTTGAAGCATCATTCCAGGGCCCTATTCCACAAAAGTATGGTCTTGTACTTGTAGGGGTATAATGGAGTGATGCTTGTACAAAAAGTACAAGTTGTTGTGTTCCACGGATAATATTTGTACAATTGTAATTTGTTAGCCCATACCTTACAAGTTACAAGCAAGTGTTCTGTTCCACAAAGGTATTGCTATTAGCAAACTGCTTGTAACTTGTAGTGAATTTGTTATAGGTAAATGATTACTTGTAAATTAAGTATTAGAAAGCATTTGGAATAGGAATAGAACGTTTTTAATTGAATAAACATGTGGTCCAGTGACAGTGAAGATCACTATCTGTTTTTCACAAATTGCTGCTAAATTTACCAAAAAGTATGCCCTTTCTAGCTTCAATAGCACATGCAGAGAAGTAGCATTTTATTTTTCTCGAGACGCCATTTTCTTTTCACCTTTGACTTGTACTTTTGTGACATCACTTGTACACATTTACTAATAATTTACAAGTTTCTGAGATGATTGGTGGAATGCCATACTACAACTCCATATACTTGTAACTTGTACACTTGTACATTTTTGTGGAATAGGGCCCAGGATTGTCAAAAATTGGCTACACATGTAACAGGCCTAGACATTCAGATCAGAACTAAGCCTGAATCTAAGCTAGTATAGCAAATATACACAAGTTCAACTGTTCTAGAACGCAAAAATTAGTCTGACGCACTTTGTCCATAGCTCACAATAGGTCAAAGTTTGAATGTGTTCTAAGCAAAATCATCTGCTTACACTGAAACACCGAAACTTCCGAAAGTGTTCTGAAATGGCAACAAGTATTCTAAACACAGGTGGAGAATACAAGTATAAACACGCAAACTAGAACATTTTTAGAACATGAAGCGTTTAAAGCCGGGGCTCCACCAAGACGTAAATGTACGTATAAACACGTTTTTACAAACATATGCAAAAAAGTTTGCCCTCCGGGTTTGTTTCAGCCGCCATTTTTTAAATATATGTAAATATCAAAATTGTACAGCTATTAAAGATATTTAATAGGTGGGTACTCGGGTACTGGGGATACGGAGTTTATTCTTGAAACTCCCAAATTCACACTCGACACTCTGTCAAAAAGCATCAAGTACTCGAGTACGAGTAACCAAACTCAAACACCCGGGTACTCGATACGCGACAATGGATTCCTTAACCCCATCCAGTACTTTGTTGAACAATTTTACGCAATGTTTCACACGTCAATTTCTTCGGGGAACTTTGACGTCAGCGTGCCCAAATCCGTTGCAAAATGTTTTTCAATCGGAACTCGCTTGGAAAAAGTCAATAGGATTTGGGCTCGGATTCGGGGCTAAAAAACAAATCCAAACCAAAGAAAATCTCCCCTCGAAACTCCCAATTGTTGGCACAACAAGGTTTGGTGTTGCACAAAAGCGTGGCCATTGGAGGCGGGTCCTCCTTTTCAGGAGAGGGGTTACTTGGGCAAGCTGAGAGCCTCCCTGAAAGGAAAATTGCTGGGGCTGAAAATCCCATTTGACCCAGGTGGGCGCAGTTTGCCCAATGCGAGGCAGTGGGGGTCCCACGTCACATTGTGGGCCCATCTCTCCTTGGCGGCCTCCATCAGAGGGGGGTCGCAGTGGATGGCAGCCTACTGTCTCCTGCCCTTCGACCCCTGGCGGCGTGGGGTCCCCTTGTCCTCGTCGTCGTCAAGACAACATCCTGCGGGCAGGGGTTGACCCTACATTACCCCAAATCGTAACCTCAGGAATTTCGCCACATGGCACTCGTACTATAGGCATGGAACTATATTTGGTTGTCTCCGCAACTTCATGACCTAAAGTCGGATTTAACCCCCTGTGTTACTCTTGTAACTTTACGGATTTTAGGTCAATGGCAGAAGGAAAATACACCAGAACGGGTTAACCCTGGTGAAAAAAACAATAGAGATTTCTATTGTTATTTGGAACGTTGTTTTCTATTAGCTTTATTGGTTTCAATTGTTTTCTATGGGTTTCTATTGTTTTCTGTTGTTCAGACAATACAACTAAACCATAGAAGTCAATGGAAGCCAATAGAAGTCAATACAGGAACCATAGAAAACAATTAAAATCAATAAAGTGTCCAAATAACAATAGAAACCAATAGAAATCTCTATTGGTTTCTATTGTTTTTTTTACCAGGGAAGGGCAACTTAAAATTTCAGAACAAGATTCTAACAGATTCTAGAGCAATTGTTTGTTTAAAAAAATTGTCATTTTTGCGACCAGCAGATATACTCTCAACTACTGTCAATAGCCACGTGTAAGTGGAGATTTGAATCTGCTAGTAAATAATTTTTTTATAATTATTATTTTTTTGCACATGTGTACATCCAAACACCAATCACATTGATCGAAAATCCTGGCGATAAACTCTCGATAGCAGCTCTCGCCACACCAATGCACACACCTCTGAGAGTAGCACGTGCAAAGGTGCGAGCCAATGTCCGAGAGCTCTTGTTTGAATGTCATCGCTTGTAGACACTTAAAGCCCTTGCCTTTCTGATAGCAACTCGCAATAATAATATGCGAACCACGGAGAGCAGCTGTCGAGAGCTAGCACGATAATGTAGCACATTTCCACATTTGATTTATGGTAAGAGAATTTTTGACGAAATGCTCGCCGTGTACTCTGCTGAAAACAATTCTGAAATGGACAACCACCTGAGAGTAGTTATCGAGAGTAAAAGTGCGTTTCCACGTGAGAGAAACTCTCGAGATGCTCTCGATTGCAGTTTTAATGTAGCATGTTCAAAAATGAGTGTGCTATTTGTTCGAGAGCTGCTACTGATAGCAAGTCGGAAAATACGAACCATGTTCGAATTTTGAGATGGCTCTCGAGAGCTAGCACGAAAATGTAGCCCATTTCCACATTTGATTTATGGTAAGATAATTTTTGACGAAATGCTAGCCGGTGTTCTGCTGAAAACAATTCTCAAATGGACAACCACCTGAGAGTAGTCATCAAGAGTAAAGGTTCGTTTCCACGTGAGAGAAACTCTCGAGATTGTCTCGATTGCATTCTCAATGTAGCACGTACAAAAATGCGTGTGCTATTGTTCGAGAGCTGTCACTGATAGCTACTCGCAAAATACGAACCATGTTCGAATTTTGAGAGCAGCTCTCGAGAGATAGCACGAAAATGTAGCAAAAACGACCTGATGATGGCCTTTCCCGGATAGCAGCAGAGCATTGAGGAGATGATTATTTTTAGGATTTTTCAATGTTTGGGAAATTTTGTGGAATACGAATTGGAATAAGTAGCAAACTTCCAAAACTCCATGAATTTTGAAAATTGGATCTCTTTATAAATATACAACATAATATCGTGATTTCATTGGCAACACGCAAAACGGAAATTCCCCGCAGCAGCACGAGGCTTTAATTGGGCGCAGTTTACGTCCCATAGTTTAATCCCTCAATAAATTAATTATTGTCGTTCATTAAAATCCAAAATGGCCCATTTCTGTAAACTGCTGGATAATTTATTCCGCCATGTGAGGCCCGAAAGGATTTCAAACAAATTGTTTTACGGCATTCGCAGCACGATTTGACATCCGATAAATTTGTATTAGCACTCCTGCGAGCGCGTTTTATGCAAATTTCCAAATGATACTTAGTGGAAAACCCTGGTAAACAAATTATTGATTTAAATAATAAATTTCAAATTAAACTTGGGACCACGGCTGAGATTCTGCGAATGCGCTGCTTACATACTATATAATGGCTGATGAAGCTTAAGAAATGAATGATTTTCTTCACGGAAAAAAAATGGTAAAAAAAACCACAGCATCAATTCTCAGAAATCTTAGCTGCAGCAGAACCCCTCTTAACCGACCTGCTCTCCGGCTAATCCGGCGGTGCAAAAATTGCACCATTGAGCAAAGGCATTGGACATATTTTTTTCAGAAATTATTTTAATGCCAATTGCTATTATTCCAAATGCAATATGTTCCAAATTAATAAACTCCGGATTAACCGGCTTCTTTCCTTAACCAAACAACCTCCAGTTCCAACCAGGACGGATAAGACTGATTCTACTGTTTAGTAATTTACTGTAAATAAATATGAACCTGTTGCTACTTTTGAAAAAAGCAAATAAAACTATTTGCTATCGATTAAAAACGTTGTCTAAATTTAAGTTCGCTGTGGTCACGGAATGGATTTTAGCCCTAGCTGACCACCGATTTGCTTAGAATTTATATAAAATGCGCGATGTCATGAACATTCGCATAACATTCTATCCAAATCGGGTTTCAGGCTAGGACAAAAATCTATTCCGTGACCAGACGTCCTTAATTTTTTTAAAAAAGTAGGGTGTCCAGAAAATGTGTTGGAACATACAAAAGACCCATCCTATAAATTTCCAAGCACCTGTCTCGCTGCCAATTCCACGACATTTTTCCAGATTTTTCTCATACACAGAAATTTCCTGACCTCCAAAGGAAATTCCAGCATAAAATTAGCATTTAATCCAAATTTAGGCATAATTCCCGACTTTCCCGAGATTTTAAAAATTCAAGTACATTTGGGACTGAGGACACATTTCTTCTGGTGTCACTTTTCCCTTTCCCAGACCTTTAAAACTCAAACAGAAAACCCAAAAACTGAAAAATACCATCATTAGTAAACGTCCATAATGGCTTCCCCCACCCCCTCCCTCCTCCCTGTCCACATGCCAGAAGAGCCCCTCCACGCCCTCACCCCCACCCCCTCTTGAGGACGTCCTTTTTGAATGGCCCCTAATGGGAAACAGCTCTAAAATGTCGTCCCACCAAACAGTTGGACAGAATTTGGAGGAAACTGGATACCCCTCAACAGCCCACCCAGCCAGCATTGTTTCTCATGGCGCAAGTTCGCTTTATCAGATTCTTGGGTCTTCTCGCGTGGGCTATTTGTTTTGGAAATTGGAGACACATCCGGACACCCCAGGTCCTCCGCATGCGCTGGAATGCAGATTCTTTTTTCATCTGCATCTACATAGCTGTTTCTGTCAAGACATTTTTTTTTTTGGAGGAATTTCTTCAAAAATCCGATAGTTTGTTTTAGGTCCTCCCCTAGATCAATCCTCCCCCAATCGCCGTTGGAGGTTACGAATTCGGACTGCTAAACATGTTTTTGTGTTTGTCCAAAAACCACAATGGCTTGAGGGGGGGATGGTTTTGTAGATTTGGGGGCGCCAGGGGGTCCTCGGTTGTTCGCGAAAACCGATACCTTTTCCTGCGCTGTCTGTGTTATTGACTAAGCCTACCGAGTTGACCCGGTCCTAAAGGTTGCGATCTGCCCTAAGATGGAATTTGTGCGATTTGTCTTGACGATGTTGTCAAGACAAATACAATTGCTACAGGTAACCTCAACAGCAGGTCACTACTACCTGTCTCAAGTATGGATTTAGTACTTTCATTATTAGATGTTCAAATGGAGTTTATGCCCATTTCGTCAAGGACGGCATCACGTGACGTATGCAATTATGTTTTCTCGAGACCATGTCCCGTATTAAAATGTTCCAAGTCACGTGATGTAAATAAATAATTCTCAGCACTATTTTAGAAATTTCGAGATCAAATGCATTTAAAAAATGTAAGTTGTATAACATACGTGTAATTTAGTTTCTCCATAGTCTGTCAATAGGCGACCGATTTCAAAACGCCAGCGCCATCTGTGTTGCATTTCGGGCAACTTCAATAACAAATAGCGGGAAATGGAAATTTTTACCAAGATTTATGTGGAATCTCAAGACAACCTCACTTACAATGGTTAACATCTGAAAAACTTAAAATCTCGAGTAATTTCCTGGTGAAAAAAAAAACAATAGAAACCAATAGAGATTTATATTGGTTTCTATTGTTATTTGGACAGTTTATTGATTTTAATTGTTTTCAATGGTTCATGTATATTGACTTCTTTGGATTCTATTGACCTCTATGGTTTAGCTCTATTGACTGAGCAATAGAAAACAATAAAAAAATACATAGAAAACAATAAAAAACCATAGAAAACATTTGAAACAAATAAAACCAATACAAATTTTGTATTGATACCAATAGAAAACAACGTTCCAAATAACAATAGAATTCTATTGTTTTTTTCACCAGGAATGTCCATGACTAAAGAATCCCAAGAGTTTTCGGTGATTCACACGTGGAATCTCGCTGAATCTCGTTCTCAAAAGTTGTTAATCTTACATTGTCGTAGATAGATTCTTTCTGAAGTAGTACATGAACTAACAAAACCTTTTCTGGGATTGATTGATTCTCACTGAATCTTATACCAAACACCCATCTCAAAATCTGCACCATTGTAACAATAATTGCGGGACGTCCTTAATGACAAGGATATTAATTCATGGGCGTTCCCCGTCAAAAGCCATCGTCATTATGCAAATGTCCCCCTATCGGTATAAAAGACAAACTACCTATCAATAGGACATGTGTGTACTTGCTTGATTCAAGACGGAGATAAACCTCCGACCCAAACAAAAATAGCAAAAAAAAAATATAACAATTGCGGTGATAATATCATAAAATAGTGAGCACTTAAAAGGTCAGAAAGATGCAGAGGAATAACTATCGGTTTAAAGTTGCGATAACGCAAGTCAACCAATAAATTTTATTTACGATTCTTAAGTTATCTGTAGTTAAAAGCGTGGGCTTCTGCCTCCAGGCGGCGCCAACCCACGCCGATCTGCATAGTCACATGACGCCATCTGCCGGAGAAAGCCCTTATAACTCACAATACAAGTAATTATAAATCATATCCCGATGAAATATATACCTCACACATTTTCAACAAATTTTTCCTAAATTTCATTTAATGATCAACACAAATGCCCCTTTTTGTTGTATACATGCAAATTGTGAGTCATAAAAAAGTAGAACCCAATAAAAAATTCACAACTTCGTGACAAATGCTTCCATTTAAATGAAATTTGGCACTTACACAGAGCAATAGTGCAGGAACAGAAATGAATTATAAAATGTGCTCAAAATGTTCTCCAGTGGCTTTTACACAATTAAGTCTGGAGTCTAATGCGTCATTCTTTGATTGACGAATCGATTATACACTGGTCGAGTTCAATCCAAGTTTTCTTAATTCTTAGTTTGAAGTCGTAATCTTCGATTTGTAAACCTTTTCCTGGAGAACTCTCCAAATTTTGTAGTCCGCTAGATTCAAGTCCGGAGTGTTTGGTGGCCAGAAATAGGCCACCGTTAAAAATCAACAAACAAACAAACATGTAGAAGGGAATTTTTCCTCCTTGAATGAAAAAAATTTAAAAACACATTGCAACAAGTGTAGTTTTTACCTTGGTAAATTTTATCTTTGCAGGTACATGTACAAGGGAATCTTTTCTACTTTAAGGGCGAATTTTTTAAAAAAAATGCAATGGTCGTACATGTCTAATACACCGCCACATGTTAATTGCGACAGACCTTGAGTAACATAAATAAACCTAACCAGGGACAAAACAGCTTTGTCTAATCTTCATATTGTCCCAATTAACTGGAATGTACCACAAGTTATATGTATATGCTACGTCACAATGATATTGATTCGATTTTTATTTTAAAATTAAGTTTCTCTTACTACGGTGTTCCAACCAAAGCAGTTTTTCATCTTGTAGCCTACAAAACTTGGAACACCGTTCATCATAATATAAATGATTCTTCAAACTCCTATTATAGAAAGAACAAGTATTGTTTTGAGGCATAATTTTCGATTTTCCGCCTGTAACTCGGGCATTGTTGGTCGTAACAAATCGCGGATTTCTGCAACAGTTAGAATATTGAAAATCAAGTCAATCCCTCGTTTACCACATCTTTCTATCTCCAGCAGTTTTCGAGATATCGCCTAAAACGTGTCTGGAACATCCCAACCGGTTAGGAAAAACTGTCATCCGGCTCCCGCCATCGGGTACGCAGCAGTCTGTTCATTCCCCACTTTTCCCACCTTCCACTGTCCCCGCCAGGGGCGGTACCGAAATACCAATCCCACACCACTAAGTGCCAAAAACCCACCATCTTTTCCAATTAAAACGCAAAAAAGTGTCATCCCCACAACAGACTAGAGGAAAAACAAAACCTGACCTGCCACGACACTAAGTGACGAAATGGATTTCAGCGATAATATTTCGGGAAATTTATCGCGCTTTTAGGTTTGCGCTTTCCCCTCCCATGGATGCATTTTTCAAGTTGGGTTTTTAATGCAGCCACTAATGAAAATTTAAGTGTTTGTCCCTAAGTACTAATTCTTGTACCGAACATGTGTACCCGGGGTGTTAAACAGGCGCTAAAACGTGCTGTCCCGTAGCCAGATAAGCATCAGCCAGGACCCGCAGAATGGGCTCATTATCATAATAAATTGGCGAGGGTAGGGACCAGAAACGCCACTTAAAAAGAAACTCATGCCACTCTTTTCTCAAAATTGTCCTGTGTTTCCACAAATGGCTGAAAACTGTTCTAGGGATAGATGGGAATTACCAAAGTCTATATATTAGAGTAGTGATACATCATGCAATGTTACTTAGTTATTTTTGAATTATTTTGAAAATGCATACACCCTCATAAATACCACTAAAAGCACTAAAATATCACAATAGGTGTAGTCAGGAAATGGATTTCAACCTATTTGAAAACCGATTTGCATAAATTCTATCCAAATCGGCTGAAATGATGGAAATTACCAAGTCTATACAATAGTAGAAAGTTCTTAGTTATTTTTGAATTATTTTGAAAATACATGGTATTTATACTCCCATAAATACCAATAAAAGCGCTAAAATATAACAATATAGATGTAGTCACGAAATGAATTTCAACCTAGTGGAAAACAGATTTGCATAATTCTATCAAAATCAGCTAAAATGACTTACTTATTTTTAATTATTTTGAAAATGTATACACACTCCCATAAATACCAATAAAGTCGCTAAAATATCACAAAAGGTTAGTCACGAAATGGATTTCAACCTATCGAAAAACCAATTTGCCTAAATTCTATCCAAATCAGCTAAAATGACCATTGACTGACTTAGTTATTTTTGAATTATTTTGAAAATACATGGTATTTATACTCCCATAAATACCAATAAAAGCGCTAAAATATCAAAATAGATGTTGTCACGAAATTGATTTCAACCTAGTAGAAATCCGATTTTCATATATACTACATCATATCCAAATCAGCTGGAATGACCGCGCGTGCACTGGTTCATGGTCTTTATTTTTCAATTAGTTTTTAACCAAATTGTTTATAACAATTTTATCTCTTATTTAAATTACGCACTGTACGTTTATTTACTATGTATGTATTTTTGGTATTAAAACCACAAATGCGTTGTGAACATTTCATACAAAAGTGTTCAGGACAGGTCAAGTGATTACCCACATGATTAGTGGTGATGCAACAGTGTTACCAAATCAGTTTTATGTTACTTTGCATACAATTTTACATTTTTACAAGTATTTGGAGTATGTACGTATAATAAGCTACAACAGAGGTTGCATATTACTAGTCATGCAAATAGCGTTTTTTTGTACAAGTTGAAATTCTGAAAATTACAGCATAAAAGTACAGTAAATTTAATATACTGTAATGCGACCCTATGATTGGCCTTAAATTATGCATAATACTCTATATCAATGAATTTTTTTTTTTTTTTTTTTTTTTTTTTGAAAACCGTTA
>JAQGBW010003980.1:0-14849 GCA_034698625.1 Julus scanicus | reverse complement strand
GTCTCTCCTTGGTTTTGGATAACTTAATCGTCGAAGCAGAAGACGACATGCAGAAGATAACATGCATAATACAACAGCTCTTCCATCTCGCGGTCCCAATCCGCACCGGACACGTAATCTTCTGGCAAAAAATCATCACTTTCTTTGATATGCAAGGCTAGTATGACCGTTCCCACGCTGTCCGCGGCTCTGCCAATTTCCCCGATTGAAGGGCCTACGGCGGTCCGGCGTAGGATATCGTTGGCCGCCATACTGCGCACCTTCTTGTGGGCGCGATTGGCGTTGTTGTTGTGGTAATGGCCGCCCGCCACGCTGCCCCGAAAATCCATGCCGAAAATTTGCCTGGCGATCCTCTGGCGCAAAATTCAATCCTGCCAGACTTCCTGTAACAGTTCTTCGCCGGCCATCTTCGTCAATTGTCACTGTCATCGTCACAGTCGTGTTACGAGCCGCATACGCCATTGCTAGGTAGCTTTGAAAAAGAAAATACACACATGTCAACAGAGTCATGCAAACAGTCAAAAAACATCGATTAATTGAAAAATCATGCTGAATTTCCAACCTCCTCTGGTGCTCTACATCGTTCATCGAAGAACTTATTTTTTCCCGAAAATTGCAAAAACCAAATATTACTTACCGGTGAAGGTAACGCTCGAGCGGCCAACAAAGGAGCACATGGGCGACTACGCGTCAACAGGCGTGGGCCAAGTCCACTGCGTAATTGTTACCAGGGGTGATTCAGCATCCCCGCGCGCACTAACTGAGTCCAGTTTTTAGCGCGGATTTTGAAAGGACGCGTCTGTATTGCCAACACCTGGGGCGCTCTCCTCGGCTGATAGCGCTTCAAGTTATTAACATGAAAGGTTGTTACCGGATTTGTTCCCCTCCTCGTATCTCGTAGTGCATAATTAAGATCAGAAACCTTTTCCACTATTTGGTAAGTGCCATGATATGGGGCCTGAAATTTTCCCTGACCTGCCCGCGCAGGGCCTAAATCCCTCACTAGGACCCAATCCCCTGCATTAAATGTCACCGTACGGCGTTTTTTATCAAAATGAATCTTTTGCTTCGCCTGTGCATTAACCAATTTGTCCTGGGCTACTCCTCGACGCTGATCAACTGTAATTGTCGAACCCACTACTGGGGGTTCTCCCATAACATTATGGACTGGCAATCTAGGCACAAATCCATGCATCAATTCAAAAGGAGATGCACCTAGGGATGCCTGTGTGGCGAAATTATACGCGGCCACCGCCCGCGCTAATGCCACAGGCCATCCCCCCCACATCTTCCCTCTGGGGCTGATATCCTTACTGACACCAACAACGTTTGCACCAACCGCTCCGCTAATCCATCTGCATGTTGATGGTAGGGGGTGGACGCCCTGTGTTGTATCCAATAACGTTCAAAAAATTCCTGCGTCCGTTTACTCAACTAGGGGGTACCACTATCTGAAATCAGGAATCTAGGGACCACAAACCTATCAAACAGGTTTAGAAAAAACTTCTCAATCGCCATCGCATTTGCACGCTTAAATGAAGCCGCCACACAAAATCTTGTGCCGTAATCTTCCGCCACTAGCCAATATGTAGCATGGCTCGCTGACGGCGGAAATGGTCCCACAAAATCAAAGCCCCATTTAACAGCTGGGTCTTCCCCCCAATTGGTTGTAGTAACCCAGGGGTCAGTTCCCTCGGTATCTTATTCATCTGACACTGGGACAAGTGCCCACAAATTCTTTTACGGACCATTTCATTCTTGGCCAATAATAAGCTCTCGTCAAAAGTGCCAGTGTTTTAGTAATCCCAAAGTGTCCCGCCAACAGATGGTCGTGACAATGTTAGATAATCTATCTCCTTAAATGTTCTGGCACTACTAGCAATAATCTTGGGGTTCTGATGGGTGAAAAAAATAGTGTTTCCCCCAATATAACATACCATCTAGGGGCCACCGTCCCCGTGCTCACCTTAGCCCGTAATGGATTCAGTGACTTGTCCTTCTGCTGCTCCTGTGCCATATCTTTCTGGGTTTGCAGCAAATAAATATATGCATCATCTTCGACCAGGGGCCTATTTTCTAATTCTGGGACGGGATATCTACTTAGGCAGTCCACATCCACATGCAGGCCGCCTTTTTTATATTCTACTTCATAAACGAATTCCTCCATCTTAGCCGCCCAGCGACCCAGACGACTAGAGGGGTTCTTCAACGAACGCAGGTAACAAAGGTCATGATGGTCCGTAACAACCGTTACCTTGTTAAGAAACAAATAATGCATAAATTTTTTGCAGCCCACACTATTGATAATGCTTCTAGTTCCGTAACCGTATACCGCGTTTCCGCTGGTAACAATGCCCGACTAGCATAAACCAAAACCCGCTGCTCTGCTATTTCTCCCTGATACAAAATAGCCCCTAATCCCACACGTGATGCATCCGTGTGTAACCGTAATATAGCCAGAATAGGCACTGTACACAGAGCTTCCTTCAACTGATCAAAACTATCTTGGCACAATGGCGACCAAACAAATGGCATACTTTCCTTAGTTAAATTAATGAGGGGCCTAGCAATTATTGCAAAGTTCTTCACGAATCGTCTATAATATCCACACAGTCCGAGGAAGCTTTTAACGGCCTTCCTCGTTATTGGCCACGGGAACTCCCTTACTGCTACTATTTTATCTGGATCAGTGGCCACCCCCTGGGCACTCACTACATGCCCCAGATGTCGAACTTGTTCATATCCAAAAAAACACTTTGCCGGTTTCAACTTAATATTATGCTGTACCAACAAATCAAACACGGACGTCAGCCGTTCCAAAAACATTGAGAATGTTGGGGCAAATACAATGATATCGTCGAGATAAACCAGGCACGTCTCCCACTTCAATTGCAAAAACACCTGATCTAACCCCTGCTGCATCGTAACTGGGGCATTACATAGCCCAAAGGGAATTCGGGTAAATTCAAAATGTCCCTTTGAGCATGAAAACGCCGTTTTCTCCTGATCCCTTGGGCTCATAGGGACCTGCCAATATCCTGACATCATATCAAGTATTGCAAACCAGGCTGAGCCCTGCATAGCATCCAATGCATCATCGATTCGTGGCAGTGGGTAACTATCCACTATTGTATTCTGATTGAATTTCCGATAATCTACGCAAAATCTAACAGAACCATCCCGTTTTTTTACCAAAACCACTGGACTAGAATACTGACTCTTACTGGGGGTAACAACTCCTTGTTCCAACATTTCAGTCAGCTCTTGTTTGACAATTTGGCGTACCTTTGGCGATGATCGCCTTGGGGGAATGTACACGGGGGGCTGTCTCCCGTATCCACACAATGTGGAGGCAAATTACTTAAGTCGGGCCCTAAATTCAACGACCCCATCAACGCATCGTCTGCTGACACCTTCTCCGGCTCCATCTGCGCTCCCATGTCTACCGCTTCAAGCACCGTCACCGACCCCGGTTCCTCAATTACCGAGCCAGATGCAATCACCATGCTTTCCTCTAATGACAATGCTTCGGCAATCAAGTTAGCCATCTGGAAAAGACAACAACGAATTTCTGTTACAGACATAACTCCTCGTGCTGCGCGCGCAGAGGTATCTTCCAACGAAAGCGCCTCAACAAATATAAGGTCACCTTTACAGGCTTCAATGGGCAACATACACATAACAGCAGACTCGGAACACGGCGGTAAGGTTATTAGTTGCAACAATCTAATTGGCAACTGTTCTCGTAACTTTTCTTCTTGACCGTTCACTTTTTCCTTTAGGGACACTTTAGGTGAATTTTGTTTGTTCATTGGTTTCCATTCTGCGCCCACATGTACAAATGGATATTGTACCAATGGAGCATCTTGGTAGCAAAACGTACTTGATCTTGGCAAGATTACTAGTCCCATGCGATTGCAAAAGTCCCATCCTAATAAAGCAAACCTGCTTGGGATATTGTAACACTCTAAATCTATGCACACACTGCCGTCTGCCCACGCTGATGATGGCTTCCGTCTCTCCCATAAATTTAATGTCATTCTGGGAAACGTCATACAAACTTTGCAATGGTCTTGCAGCTAACAATCTCAGGCCAAAATGCAGCAAATAATCCTCCGACAACACTGACAACACTGCTCCGGTGTCTACCGTCACTGTCACAGTGCGATCTCCGATATGCATCAATACTGTTGGAGATGCTGACCAATCATCCCATGCTAATTCCGGGTTTAGCACATTCGACCGAAAGTCACTTGGTGCCCCTACTTTGTTTTCCGTTGATACAGGAGAATCCACTTTCTCCAATACAGCAATATCATTTACAGTTGCCACCGAATTCCATGGCGGTTTCTTGTCTTTTGGACAATTCCTACGAATATGCCCCAGTTCCATGCAGCCCCAGCAGGCCATTTCCGCCAACACTTGCTTCTTCTTTGGGGCCCCCGGTGGTCCAATCGCTGGCAATGGTGGTGGCATTCCGGACTGGAATACCCATGGGTAGCCCGGCTGAAACCCAGGTGGTGCCGCTGACATATATTATCCCTGGGGGTCATCTGGCAGACTGTCCTCCTGGTATGAATCCCTGAGGGTATCCAGGGGGATATCCTGGCAGTTGGTATCCTTGACAAAACCTGGACGGCCCAACCAGTGGTACCATTACTGGGACCCCCGTGGACACCGGTCTGTTGAATACGCATGAGCTTTCTATCTTTATGAGAGCCAACCACAACTCGTCCAAGGTAGAAAATTGCCTATCGCCCAAGGCCATCTGATAACAAGGCAAAAGTCCCGTTAACACTACTCGAAGTGTGTCGACGCTGGAGTGGCTGGGTTCAATGAATGTGCTCTAGCCGACATGTCAATAAAATAACTGCGCACAGATTCATTCGGCCCTTGCTTTTTCGAGATGTATTCCCGCCATAACTTAGGACTGAACGCTGTCGAACCAAAAAACAGTTTTAACCGAAGTACCAGCTGAGGCCACGTCAAGCCCAACAACTCATAGCTTCTTGTATCGAACCATGTTGCTGCCTGTCCAGACAGGTGTCCCCTCAGCTGGAACGCATAGGCTTCAAGCGGCAAGCCCTCTGCACGCATAATTCCCTCAAAGGTATTGAGGAACTTTTCCACGTCCGCTATCCCATCATACATCAGAGTTTCCGGATGCATATTAACAACCACCGAAGTTGGAGCAGCCGGTTGTTGATGTTGGCACTTCTCTCCAAGACCGGCATCCTTAGGCATCTCAATAGCAACTTCCGGCTCGTGTGTCGTTCTCGTATCACCAGGTTGACCCATATTATGGCCAAAATTCAGTCGATTTGCGTGAGTCAGTAGCTCCTGTTCTGGTCCACCCCACGCTTGTAAGGCCATTTGCCACTTCATTGCTGGATCCATTTCAAAAGTTCTTACGTGATTGAAAATTGGCGTGGAATGCTGCAGTAATCCACCTGGTCCCAATGTCTGATCCGGGGCCACCGAGGTATTCCCTTTATTAGCGTTAGTAAAAGCCCGCGTATTGATAGTATATTGTCTATCTTACATAGCTAACGCTTTGTTGATCGATAATCAATTCTAAAAACAAAAAAGTCTCCAGGTACAGGGATCGCCACAATCTTTGAAGAAAAACCCGCTCTTCCACCATGTAAGGGCGTAGTTCCAGGTAAACCGCGAAACCGAAGAACACGTAAGCGATTTTTAGTAAATAAACTTTTTAATTTTCAAACAAAACGTATCAAAAGTATAAAAACACGTTACACGGTTGCCTGTAACTCCAGGACTTATAAAAAAACATATCAAACAAAAAGCAGGCGGCAGATCACTCCGATCTGGCCCCAACAACAAAAGACCTCGTCTTTAGCCCCAGGTTTGCTTCATATACTCTTCCACCCCTGGTGGCGAACCTGGGCGCTAGATTGCACAATGTTCTAGGCGCTTCTAAAATTTACATATTGCATATGCTAATTACATTTCTCAGCCGGTCACATTCTTTGGCATCTATTATCGTCCCTTACCTGCGCGGAACATTCTTTCACCTTATGCGCGGGACATTCTATTCGGGGGATCACATGGGGATCATCACAATGGCAACGGTTGTTCTTATAAATTAATCCATGGGTATTGTTGGCCCCATGGTGTTTTTGATGCCTTGTGCTCACTGCTGTGTTCCTGTTTGTAATTATTTTAGCACGACCTGAGGAAGTCTCTTGTGAGACGAAACGTTGTCGGGAATAAAGGTTTTTATACACCTTTACATTGAACTGAGGATTTTTTTACAATTATTAATTAAAACAATAAAGAAAAATGTGTAAGTGGTTAAAGAAAAGTAGAGAACACCCAAAACATCTATAACACTCATGTACATCCATAATATTGCACAACTTTAGCAATTCAGATGAGAAAACCAAAATATTAAACAAAAAGCAGCTATTTTTTGTGAACTCAAGTTTTTGATGATACTAAAAGCAATAATGTTACGTCATAAATTTAATTTCAGGAAACATCAAGACTCATGCATTCCTGGCTGGACCAGTGGATGTTTGGATTCCAGATTTCCTGCATGGGTCACAAGCTGTTAATGCTGGAATACGTCTTTACTCTTATAAAACTGAAATTGCAACTGTGACGGATTATATTCAATATTATGTGGATTTCATGCAAGCTAATCAAAATGTAACAGATGGTCACATGTGCAGCGAAGACATCCAACCTATCACAATCGAAAATGTTTGTATATGCTCATCAGGTGGAGGCTGTGCTATTCTTAAACTCCTTTACCGCCCAACTGAGTCTTATAATGTATCTGATCTCAGCACATCATCTTTAATTCATGTCTATGAGAAACTCAAGGTTGATTCACAATTTTTTCAGAAATTTTACAATTACAGCACCCTGAATTATGTGCTAACATCTTGCAATACCACATGTTACCAAAATTACATTTGTTCTATTGCAAACATAACAGATATAGAAATGCGGGATTGTCTTAAATTGCCTATGCACTCACCAGAAGGTTTTATTAGCTATTTATTTCAAGAAGTATGTGCAATAATTTCAAATTTATTTGCTTAAATAAAGTATTGTATTTAATGGATATTCTATTAACAATCAATGCATGATGCCAGTGCATAAAAGTTATACATTGGAACCCCGATTCTACGTTTTTCATAGGACCAGCGGTAAAAAACGTAAAAAACCGGAAAACGTTAAATCGGGGTATATTATCGGTATAGGCAATTTCCACGGACCAGCATAAAATGACGTAGAAAGCGGGATAACGTACGAAACAGACAACGTAAAATCGGGGTTCCACTGTATTTTTATTTCATTACACATTTAAAAAATTAATTTTAATTAACAATTATTGTATATGAAACAATATTCAGGGTTAGGTATTTATCTTTAGAATTTAAAATTTTGTTGAAAATATGTGATTATCAACATTATGCCTGGTTTACAATGCATCGCCCCACATCTTTTTCTGACCATCACTTCATCTGCGCATGCGTGCCAACCTACATGATGACACCTTTATCACAATTTCCCCCAGGTCGAAAGACGTCAAAAAAGTTTGAAAGGATTTAAACTTTGGACGTTATGACGGTCAACCAATTAAGAATTTGTACCATGTGATAGATGGCGCATGCACCATAAAAAATTGAAGCATTACCTAGCGACAGATATTTTGGGTGGTATGGCTGATCTGACGGTGCTTTACCTAGTAAGTGTTTGGACGTCGGTCGTTCCATTGTGAACCACACTGCAACTGCCGTCAAAAAGTGTGACGTTTTTGTTAGAAAAATTGGTAAGGGTTTAGTAAGTCCCATGCATTGTGATGCATTGTGAACCAGGCATTAGAGTGCTCCGATACAGATCCTGAGTGTTAGAACACCAGGAAGGTATCCTTTTGAATTTGGCGCTTTTAGTGGAGTCAAATAGAAATAATTGTACTTCGACCTTTGGACTCAGGCCCATAAGTGTGCACATTACCATTACTATGTAGGTGTCCTTTGCCGAAGGGCTTTTCAAACCAATAAGGTCGTTACCTTTGGTCTTTTGTAAAAATGTGATGCAGTTTTGAGCATCTCTTACTCTCTGCAAGTGGGTATCATCCATGCTGGATGTACCCATGCAAGTGTCTCCGATTTAACAACTTTAGATTGATATTGTAATTGATAAATAAAGTTTGCTTAGAATTATTTTAAAACTAGCTGATTTTAATTTAATTTTATCCCTGTGTGAACTGCATGTTCCGTGAAGATGGATTTGATCAACAACTAAAAGGTTGTCTAAAAGTGGGTCTCGCAGTACACCAAAAGCAAAAGCAGAGTTTTAAAAACTCCGGGTTTGAGTTTTTGTGTTTTTTGCTTTCAAAAGCATGGCGTCCAGACTACCAAAAAATTTGAAAAGCAAAAAACAAAGAAAATGGATTCAACATATATGACTCCAACTAGCAAGGTGTGTTTATCCAAAAAATAAGTACTAAAAATTATAAAATTAGAGTTAAAAATTAATATAATCAACATAAAATGAGTCTATTAATTTAGGGTTTGTTTGCTAAACAGCGTGGGATGTTGTGTGCATGCGAGTGTACTATCGCTATTTATAGCAACGGTACGCTCGTATGCTTACTCGGTACCTTGTAAAAAAGATGTTCTTTTGTGTATGTAGGACCAATTTTAGATAAGCTCTAAGTAAAGGCGGGGCACAAGCCAAATCCAAGCTTTATACTTGCCATGTCTTTTTTTTCAAACACAATTCTGGGGAAAGTATTACAAATATGCACAATACAAAAATTATATTATCATCAACCATAGTAAATGATTCAAATAAAATAAGCACAAAAAATTGAGCCTGTAAATTTTTTTTAAAAAAAAATATTTTTTAAAACATGTGTGCTTCATCATTTTGACGTGAGGGGGCAGCCCATGTCTGGTTATTCTTCAGGGAAAGTTAAAAAATCCATTTTTTAACTCTTTCGGACCTGGACAAAAAATAATAAAGCAAAAAATTTTTTGAATAGATTTTTATTTTTAGCATGTCAAAAGGTGCTCTCATGAAAAATTTCAGGTCAATCTGATAATTAATTAAAAAGTTTTAAAGTGGATCCGATTGAGGCCGCTAGGTCTTAAGCCTTGAATTTGGAAAATAATGCCAAATTGACAAATCGCTCAATTACACTCCATTTCAGGAAAAACGTCTATGAAAAATGTTATTATTAAAACAAGTAATTCATAATGATAACATTTAGGTTAAAAAAAACTATTTTTCATGATATGGAATGAAACAGTTACGAGTTGTAGTCATACAGAGCGTAACTTGGCACTTGTTACAGAAAACTAGGCTCCTGCCTGGACACCCAGGATTCTGGCACCGCCTGTTTTTTTGGTAGCACTCTGAGTAGTGCATCAAGTCATCATATCTCACGTCATTGTTCACATTCTTGTTACATCTTGGTGGTCGTACAGTAGCTGGTGCAGGTGAAAAAAAAAAAGGCTGGCCAGGTTTCTTTGCTGGAACACTTGCAAAGGCCAACCCTTCAAAGACCCTACCTGTGAACTCGAGCAAGTCCATTTTCTTCTTTATGCCTTTTTTGTTAGCTTCAGCCTTGTACAGTAACCAGGAGTTGATCACAGCTAGGTTGACAAAATGGAATATGACCCGCATTGTCCACTTTTGGGATCGAATAAAAGTTCTGTAAAAAGAAAGCAGCATGTCCATTTTGTTTACCCCTCCCATACTCTGGTTGTAGATCTTTACAACAGCAGGCCGTTTGACACTCAAATACCCCTTTGCGGTCTTGTTCCATCTGGAGACTTCATCCTCAGTTTCAATTCCCACAAAGTTTGAGGCCATGTTGACCAGGCGATTGTCAAGCCAACGCACCAAAACCAGGTTTTCAGTGCTGATTGTTAAAGATGACCCACGTCCATCTTGATTAAAATCATGTTCTGTTGCTAGTGTGGATGAATTAGCAGTCCTTTTTCCTTTCCTTCCCTTGCGAAGAGTTCCTGCAGCAAAAATTTTGCGACCGCGCAACTCCTCCAACAAAACCAATGACGTGAAAAAGTTATCGAAGAATAACTTGAATCTACAATTGTCAGGAATTCTCTGGGTAAAACTCCAGACAATGGACCCAGTGGCTCCAAACTTGACTTGTTCTTCTGGGGTAACTCCAATTAGCTCAGTCGCTGACCCCTGATACACCAGGTTTCGTAAACAATCCCAGATTCACCACACAGCATGAACACCTTGATTCCCAAAGGGATGGGCTTTCCACGGATGTACTGTTTAAAGCCTACCTTTCCCTTGAAAGGAATCATGGATTCATCGATGGCCAGCTTTTCTTCCAACTTGATTCCATGACATCGGCGAGCAAAGGCATCTATAATTGGCCGCACCTTCCATAACTTGTCATTTAAATTGGCATCTGTGTTAATATTTGCCACTTGGCAGGTGTTTCTCAGTTTGTTGAATCTATTTCGGGACATGCCAACTCTCGTGATGAACTGTGTCGCTGTAGCTTGATGCCAGTACATGCAAAGACATGGCAATCTCACAATACCCATAAACATGTGCATTGCCACGAACTGATGCATTTCTCCAACATTGGTGTCAATAGGTTCATCTTCTGTCATTCCATAGATGTTGGTGTTTGTTGCCATGTCCTCAAAAAACTTTTCTGGATAGTACTGAAAGAAGTACTGCAGCGGGGTTGGCAACTGGTCTTCTACATCATCAACCTCAGAAAAAGAATCGTCGGTAACAAAGTTGGTATCAGGGACAACAAACATGTTCTTTCTCCAAGCTCAAATTTTTGGAGTAATCTTTGCCTTCTTAGGTTGAGGTGGCTTACTAGAGGTACGTGGTGGCACAACAGGTTCATCCTCGGATGTCAGGTCACTTGCGTTATCGTCATCATCAGAATAGTCAGATTGACTTACCAAATGTAAAGCATACTCCTCATCCTCTGACTGCTCGGGTTCACCTTCGATGATTGACTCAATCATGTTAAACTCATCAAAAAATTCGTCTACCTCTCTGAGAGGTGCATACTTCATGTATTTTCGTGGTGACGTACGATTTCGGTAAAATGTGGCTCCAGTTTGGCTTATAGAGGCTGTAATTATAAAATTGTAAGCATGTATTATTACAACACTTTAATGTATAATGTGTAATGCTATCATTCATGACAACATTTGAAATGTAAAGTAACCTGCCAAAATCATGTAAGAAAATGCAATCAAAACATGTAAAAAATGAATTTTTTACATGTTTTTAATACATTTTCTTACTTTATTTGAATAATAATTACTAAATGCAATTAAAAATATTTACATTTTAATGTATTATACTAATTAAAATTAGAATTGACTAAATTTAGGAAAAAAAAAATTAACTTAAGACAAAAAACATGCAAAAACACCACATGTCCAAATTTTATAAAATTAACACTGTAAGGCCTACTGACCTTGTTTGGAGCCATGCATATTTTTGCTCCAAACTTTGCCAATTTTATTACAAGTGTTCCAAAACTTTGCAGGAATGTAGTAGACACATTTATTTAGTAATATTTAAAAAAAAAATATTGGAATTTAAAGCAAAATCGCCAAAATGGCAACACAAAAAGTTCTTTTTTTACCTTTAGGAGAATCCATGCTGCTGGTCACAAAAGCTGCAAATTACGAATTTATCCACTTGAGGGCGCCAGTTACTAACTAAACAGCATTAAAGGTTAACTCTTACTGGTTAACCTCCAGCAAAGACTAAAGCAAAAGTTCCATTAGTTTTTATGTGGGAAATTTAATTCTGACTGGCTCCAATCGAGGCCAGTAGGTCCGAAAGGGTTAAACACTTTTTAGTGTAAATATTCAGAAAAAGCCTTAACTACATGGTAGTTTATACTGTAATTAATATTTAATTGCAGTAGCAAATTGCAAAATTTGTTTATTCTTTTGAATAATGTGTTTAGAAATTTTATTGTGAAAAAAACTTTTCAAAAAATGTAGGCTTTACCCATTTGGTAATGGCTCAATTTTTTTTAAAAGTGCCTTGTTGCCAGATAACACATGGCCAGTCAGCTTTACAACCTTTTTGTGGTAATAAACATTTAAGGAAATGTTGTTGAAGAGAGGCCAAAAGTTGGGCTTCCACCCCCACTTTCTTTGTAAATTTCTATGGACTCTGCCCATCTGCTAGGCATTGATTGTAAACCACGTGTTTGTCACTTTGTGCACCAATATTACTACAGCACTGATTGTTGCATGCAATTTGAAACACTATTGGATTCAATACTAGTGATTGAGTGATTGTTGTGATTGAGAAGCAAATATTCTAATTTGGTGGCCTTACACTAACATGTTTTCCAAAAAGAGATCCTACGCACTGTAAAGCTTAATCTGATGCGAAGTTTGGAGAGAGTTTTTGTTACTTAATGATACAAAACCACGTGAGTGACCTTTTTGTCTTTGACCTCTTGTGCCTTTCATTGGGTTTCCAGTGTAATGTTCCCTGGCTCTGGAAGCTTCAAATAGTTTAATCTTTGTTTTGATGCTGTAAAACAATGCTTGGTAAAGAACATTTTTGTTAGAGAAATTGGCAAGGACCATCTACAGGCATGGGAAGTGACATAATTGTAGAAGGCCTTAGATACTTGGAGAAAAATTTTCATGTACGATGTACAAGGCTAATAGGTGACGGTGATGCCAAACACCATGGCTTAAAGTTGACAGAAATTAACTTATAGCAAAGATGTGGTCGAAGTTAAATGTGCAAATCATGCTTGCAGGAGGTATAGGCGCGCATTGGAAAAAATACAGAAAGCCACCCACGAGTTCACAATGCCTTGGCTGCAATATAATGATGACCATACAAGCTCAGATCAGAAGAGTTTTAATAGCAGATACCAGGACTCTGATCTATAAGGCTACAAATAATCCAGCCGAGACCTTTATGAGCTTGCTCTGCAAATCTACAGGAGGCAAACGAGTAAACCATGCTTCTGCTGGAGGAATTAACCGACGTGCTTATTCTGCACTTTTAGCTTACCAAAAACCTGAAAAAAGGGCCTCTAGGAAGTTTGATCAAGCAAGTTTGTGGTAAAAGTCCTGAAAACATTTACCGTCAATAGATTCTACGGCGTGAAAGAAGGAATAAATCCAAAGTTAAAACAAAGGTTACTTAACAACTTTTCTAAAAAATCACTTAAAGCTTCTGATTATGTGCCATCAGGTGGTGACACAAACTATATAGACCACACACATCGTGATGATCTTGATCAGGAGTTATTCAATGATCTTGCAACAGCTTATCTAAACTCTAATAATGTCACATCAAAGGAAGAATATGACGTGGAAACTCGAGGGCAAACAAAAAATGTAAGGTGGATACAAGAACGCTGTAAAAGGATTTCATCAACTATGTTCAATGCTGTAGCAAACAGGAGAGAAACAACACTTAATGCAAACTTAGTAAAAAAAATATTGTATCACAAAAGTATTTCCACTTAGGCAATGAAGTATGGAATACAACATGAAGCTGAGGCTATTGTAGATTATGCAAAAATTAAGAATGTCAAAGTTGTAAGATGTGGTATTTTTATTGATCAAGATTATCCTTTTCTGTGCAGTAGTCCAGATGGACTGATTGCAGATGATGGCCTTGTAGAAATAAAATGTCCTTATAGTGCCAGAAATGCATCTGGATTTTTAGAAGTAGCACAGGATCATGATATTGGTCTAAAATTTGATGACTCTGGTGTTCCATATATGCCATCTAATCACAAGTACTTCTATCAAGTTCAAAAGCAGAGGGTCATTACAATAAGAAAATGGTGCGATGTGTTTTTTGGACACAAAAAAACAAGAAATTGTTAGAATAAAGAGGGATATAATTTTTTGGAGCACAATTTTTCCAAAGCTTAAATCATTTTACTTCAATTGCATACTTTCGGAGATAGTAGATTCAAGACATTTGAGGAAGATGCCAATATAAGAGCAAAAATATATTCTTGATGCAATAGATGCCATAAAATGTCGAACTAATAAAACGAAAAAACGAAGGCACCCAACATGAATGGTTTGTTGGTCATATGTTAATATAAGAAAAAAAACATTTTTTTATAGGCTACTAATCAGGAGCAATAACCACACCTGTGAAAACCCCACTTTAAGTATAGTTGTTTGTTTGTTTGTTTGGAAAAAATATACAGATCTGTAATTATCTGAAATATCTCTTGAAAGCATTAATCCAATTATTTTTGCATGTCTGATATTGCATGTCTATAAATGTTTCCCCAGAAGTTTCATTTTTAGAAAAACCTAACTGACCATTTGTTTCCTTATTGATTTTATAACAACAGTTGCATTTGTATTTCACATCATCACAAGTCTTTAATAAACATTATTTTAATTTCCATATGAGCAAGCTATTATTTTATTCACTCACTCATGTTACCAAAAATATTATATGTCTAGGTAAATATTTCTGTTTTGTTGGACTACATCTTTTTATTTATCTTTGTAATTTTGTGAATTTGTGCTGCCCTATCTGGATCAGAAATATAAAGTGAAAAAGGAGTAAAAATTATTCCTTTCGTTTATGCTACTTTTGTTTCAAGCAATGGCTAGTTAATAAAAAGCTAAAGTTAGTCTGTTTTATCACCCTGCTTTAGCAGCTGATAAATGGGATCAATTTCTAATAACTCTGCAACCATACAGATGGCCACAGGCATTTGGTTAGATCAGCCAATTTTTTTTGGTTTCTTAAAACTTAAATCTTTTATCACCATCACTTTACGATGTTCATGTTGTATGGACCAGATGTCCAAGCTGAATTTAGAAAAATTGTGG
>JAQGBW010003979.1:0-14853 GCA_034698625.1 Julus scanicus | reverse complement strand
ATTTTAGCCCAGACCCCTCCCCCATTTCTCCCCTCATAGACGTACTTAATTTTTTTTTGAAAAGTATGGTGTCCAGAAATTGTTGGAACATAAAAGGGCTCGTCCAAACAATTTTCAACGACTACCCCCTCCCTATCCACATGGTATTTTAGTCCACACCCCTTCTTCCTCCCCCCTCATAGACGTCCTTAATTTTTTTTGAAAAGTAGGGTGTCCAGAAAATGTGTCGGAACATACACAGGCCCATCTTATAAATTTCCAGCCACCATTCTCGCTACCAATTCCACGACATTTTTTTTCCAGATTTTCCAGATTAACGGAAATTTCCTGACCTCGATGGCAAATTCCAGCATGAAATTGGTGTTTAACACAAGTTTAATCATAATTCCCGACTTTCCCGATATGTTTTAAAAATTCAAGTACATTTGGGACTGGGGACACGTTTCTTCAGGTGTCCATTTCCCCTTACACTGACTTTTAAAACTCAAACAGAAAATCCAAAAACTGAAAAATACCATCATTAATGGACGTCCATAATGGCTTTCCCCCTGTCCACATGCCACAGACCTCCCCCACCCCCTCTTGATTAAGTCCTTTTTGAATGACCCCTAATCCGATTTTAATCCAGTCGTGTGATGGAGATATTGCGCTGGGTTCGCGTAAAAACCCTGACCTTATAAAACTGAAATTATCATGATCTTTACATCAGCTTAAAACCAGATCCTGCTTCAGGTCTCTGCCTGGATCCCCTTCTTGAAATTTACGATCGTTTTCTTACTTAAATTTGCCGTTCCCACACGCCCTTAATACACACAAACACACTAAACTATGGAATTAGGCTTATTGGTGATATAGGCGATTTTAACAAAAATCCGGCTTAGAAAGTTTTTTTTGTTGTTGTTTTGCCTAGAGGTAAAATTAACGCTTTTAGGAGAGAGGACACCTACAAAACTTACTACTAAACTAAGCAGTTTGAGAAAAAAAAACCAATTGTCTCGAATAAATAATCAAACGCAAGCTGCAGGGGTTTCCCGGAAATTCCCAAGGGAAACTACCTCTGTACATAATACCACGTCTACATTTGCAATATAAATATTCGGGTTTAGAGGTTATGCTCGATTATGACGTTTGAAAGTCTGTTGGTCTCATAAACTATACTGCGAGTCATAAAAAAGTAAAACCCAATGAGGAAAAAAATCACAATTCGGTGAAAAATGCTTCGATTTAAATGAAATTTGGTAATTACGTAGAAATCCAAGATTCGTCGCATGTCCGGGACAATTTTTTTTGTTCCTACACTATTCTATGTAAGGGCCAAATTTCATTTAAATCGAAGCAATTTTCACCAAGTTATGATTTTTTTTATTGGGTTCTACGTTTTTAAGACTCACAGTGTAGATACAAAATAACTTTATACACTTACTTTGCTTTCCGACTTTTTAATGTTCATGGACATCTTGAAAATATAATCCAAATTCACAAAAAAAAGTAGACCGAAAAACATTGTTCCTAAAACTAAGACATTCGTTCCATAAACCGTGGAACATCTTCACGAGAGTGGAACATTGACACGTGCAGAAGGAATGGCGGGCACGCGGCACGTTTTGCTGCGCGTGCTTCAGTTTTGCGGCACGTGTCAATGTTCCACTCTCGTGAAGTCGTTCCACGGTTTATGGAACGAATGTCTTAGTTTAAGGAACAATGCTTTTCGGTCTGCCTTTATTGTGAAATCTGCTCGTAATTTCCGGGATTTTTCTGGATGTTGGGCAAAGTAAGTGCGTTTAAAATTTTTTTTTAAAACTATCCTTTGTATCTCACCAGCTTGAGTTTTCTCAACACCGTAAAATGTGGATACTTTGGGCCGGTCGTCGTATTTCAACATTTCGAATGTTCTAAGCTGGTTTCAATAATTGTTCTTTTTACACCAGTTGTACGCGAACTAAAACCACTTTTGCTAAAAATGCTGAATATTGTGATGATCTCGGATGAAAAAATCCGAAATTTGTCGCTTGTCCGGGACAAGTTTTTTGTTCCTACACTATTGTTCTATGTATAAGTGTCAAATTTCATTTAAATCGAAGCAATTTTCACGAAGTTGTGATTTTTTTTATTGGGTTCTACGTTTTTATGACTCAATGTAAATTTAGCTTCTGAAAGCGCGATTGTGAGTAAAAATTCCACGTATCTAGATTGCTTTAATAATAAATAATGTTTCTGTTTCGTTTCAGAGTATGCTTCTTTACTAATTTCGGAGGATGGTGGGTCCACTCAGGCTCTACAAACGCCCAATCTCGCCAGTGGACGGTTTGTACTGCACAAACGCAACCTCCATTACTCAATACAATACGTTGGGTAAGTTACGTGGGCATGTCCACGTCTCTAAATATCACAAAATATACACTTTAAGTCTTAACTCTAATACTTTTCTTTATATAGACCGGAACATCCTTCGAAGGTGCATTTTACTGACGAAAAAGGAACCATTCTAGAAGAACACGATGCCCACGTCAACCATTTATTTAACACTACCTATAAGGTGAATAAACAAGCTATATAAGTATCAGTTTTTACGTAAATTTAAATTTATTTGAAAAACTGATAAGCTTTCCTCTCGTGAATATCACAGGTTTGCGGAGTTTGGCCCAAGATCCCTAGAGTCTACAGGAAGCAGCTACAAGATGGTGGGATTTACGTGCGACTCATCAGCGATACTTTCTTGGACGGAATCGTTATTGGACAGATTATCAAGATTTCTGCTGGAAAGAAAGGTAAAAATTTTGTGGGAGTCTGCACATAATGCTAGTGCCCAGTTCTCTCTTTCATCCTTTTGTTTGTGATTGGGATTATGTAATTTAATAATACGGTTCTTTCTTTCAGAAACCTTTAGCACACTGCTAACCAACTCTGGTTCCACTGATGACCCCAAGCGAGGAGGCATGGCCATTATCACCACTCTGAGCTCCAGCAACGTCGCTCATTTTCTGCTTGTATTTCACAATCTGGTTCCTGAATTAAGTAAGTCACGGGTGACGAACTCTTGATGTTTTTTGTTTTCAAATTCTTGTTGGATTTTCATCAATATTGGGTTGTTTTAGGTGGAAAAGATGGCGTCATGTACGTCAGTGTACGTCTTGAATCCATCCAAAGGGATGATGCGGATGATAACGTTATCGAAGAGGCTCTCGTCCCAGTTTCAATAATGAAAGTATGAAATCAAACATAAAACTAATTTTTTCAAATGCTTTTAAATGCGCATAGCGTGAAACTTGATAAACTACTTTTATTGGTATTTTATTAATGCAAATTCTCGCATATTTCCTATACTATGTGGCAATTATTTCATTGGATAAGTTGATAGTTTAATCGTTGATTAGTATTGCCTGTTTCAATAATTTGATGATGTACTTTTAATTCAAAAATTATGGTACCGAAACGCGGCATTAGATATGCCGCGCCATCGGTCAAGTTATAGGCGCTATGGGGTACTCGGCTATTTCGAAATGGGTCTCCTTGAAAACAGTTTGGAAATTCTGTATACTTATGTATAACTGTATTTTTAGCCTTCCTACGATAATGTGGTCACCGAGTTTAATATGAATTTTGATGCCAAGGGATTCCGTCAGATGACCCGAGGAAAACTGCTGTTGTCCATCGCCCCTCAACACTCGCCCGATATCCGATTGTCTGGGATCATATCGCCCAGAGTTTCTTGCAATGGTAGTTTGTCTTATTTTACATTAACTTATGATTAACGTTATGAAAATTACACTAGAACATAGTTAAAATGTGTACGTTAACTTTCAGTGTATCATGCCGTGTTGTCTGCCGCTGCGGATTCCACTGACGATGAAATCTCGCCGAATCCAGGGGCTGGACAGGCGATCATGCGACTGGCCGAAGATGGATCTATTGTTTTTAGGGTAAGATTGTGGTTTGTGCCGAATTATATGTGAATTTTTGAATATTTCTGCATGTAAAAGTTGATGAAAGCTTTCTGCTTAATTTCTGCAAAGTGCGGCATTGGTCGATATTGAATTTTAGGAATAATCCTTCAATGATATCGTTTTTTTAAAATTTAGATCCAAGTCTCGGGTTTGATGAGTCCAGTTCAGGAAGTCGTACTTGAGACACAAAATAAGAAAAGATGGCGGTTGGTTTATGATCTTACGGCGGAATACCAAAACGGATGGGTGCGTATGGCACGAACTTTGACTTCTTCATTTGCTTTCAAAATCTGATTCAGAACTTTAAAGTTACACTCGTTTTTTTTTACCTTCAGGCCAACGGCACGCTGGCACGTTTGAGTGCTCGTGACATCGAGTCCCTGATCCAAGAAGAATTTTACATCCGCATCGGAACGGACAGTTACCCGAATCACTTGCGAGGATTGGTCAAGCAGCGCCTCTTCGGGAACGCGCACAGTGGGGATTTTCCCTTGCTGCTGAACAGTGGCAACAGCATAGCCGCCGGTCAAGCCTGGATGGCCGTGGACAACTCGTGTCACTTGTACTTTGAAGCGGTGGTCAACGGTGCCGGTAACCGGAAGTCTAACAAGAAAGACGCGCAGGAAGTTGGCTTCGTGGAGGTTCTGGACAGCAGCATTACGACGGGAGTACCCCTGCTGAGGGTGGATTTCAGTGGCACCGAACTCGATGATGACTCCGGTGACTTGGAGGGCCCCGACTTTTCCCTCTTGGCCTCCGGTAACGCGCTCTTCCACATGTCCATGAACGTGACCACTGCCGGCAACATCAACCACCGGATCGACTTAAACGGCCGAATTCATAATGTAAGAGCTCGCGGTTGGGTTAACAGAGATTCCTGAAATCTGGTGGAAATTCAGGTACCTATAATCCGTTATGATTTTTCCAGTTGCACGTACCGTCCAAATGTCTGCCGGACCGCTCGGACTTCTCCAAAGATGACCCAAAAGTCGATCCTCAGGATCTGGTGGGATATGAGCCCTACAAGTGTGTCCACGAAGACCGGCTGGTGGACGATGCGTCCCAGTGGACCCAGTCGCGCAATGTCTGCGTCATGTGCAGTTGCCAAAGGGGAAAAATCATTTGCGATTCGGAAGTGTGTCCTGCCGTGTCCTGCTCGAATGCCCGTATCTACCCTGGCGAGTGTTGCCCGTCTTGTCCCGGTAAGCATACTGCGATATACTTGTTGTAATCCCCACTTGTCGTAACCCCTGATTGTTGTAACTCCCAGCTGTTGTAACTCCAACTTGTTGAAACTCCCACAAATATTCACATCATGCCACATCCCGCGCTGTTTCCATTGGCGGCGCTACTGCCGCGGATCATTTTGATTGACCACCGCATCGCGATAATGTGTAGCAGTGATGGGCAAATTGTACTCATGAGTACGAGTTCTGATTACGATTACAGTGGAATCATGTAATCAGAGTAATCAGAATGCATGTAGTTGTCATGTGAAATGAGTAATCAAACTTGGGAAACTATATGTACTCATGTGCATAAGAACTGATTACGAGTAACTGTGGAATCATACTCCATAGTATGAATAGAATTGTAATCAGTACTCGTACGTTGAGTACTGATTACGAGTAAGGCGGATTGCAAAAGTATTCTTCAGAGAACTCAATTTATTTTAAATAATTAGAATTTTAAAAATTTGTAATGAATATGAAAACACAAAATAAAGTGAATTCTTAATAATTAAAGGGGGAAAAGAACAGAGCATTCAATATCAAAAGGATCATGTAGAAATGTAAAAATTAGGGTACCAATTGGTTAGTAATGTCAAAGGTCACACATTCAAATAAGCTTTATAGGATGACCCTCATTTCAAGTATTGATTTTCGTTACGCAAATTACGCAATTACTTACTTAAAAGTTTTTTATTCATAATTGATTACTACATTGTAAACAATTTCAGATTATGCTAATAATCATAGTTTTAGATTACGTGAATACTCGAGGATATTTGTAACCAGTTATTGCGAGTACATTTTTATAATCGAGTGCATTGTACTCATTTTACGTTTTGAATACATTTGTCTTTTATTTTGTCAATTACATTTGCACAATTTTTAATCAAATTATTTTTTGTACTCGGTAATATCCTTTACTCATAACTCAAATACATCACTGTACTCAATTACTGCCCAACACTGATGTGTAGCATGTGTACGAATTTTTAAAAAATTTATTTGTTAATTCAGAAATTGCTTATTTTCATCAGGTAACAGCTCTGCCGTTGATGTCAGAGAAAACGAGACTAATCGAGGTAAAAAAAAATTTTTTATTTTTTTTTCGTATATCGATGCCTCGGGAAAATTAAAACTTTTTTCGATGTCCTCTTGTTTTATATTATAGGTTGCTATTTTGACGGTGATAAAAAGTTTCACCGAGCCGGACACACGTGGCATCCTTACATTTATCCGTTCGGATTTAGTCGGTGCGCAATTTGTACCTGCAATGTAAGTAACAACAACATTTGTTTTAAATTATACAGATTGATCCAAATATTGTTTTTCATTTTAATTCTCTGTATTTGGTTTTTTTTAGGCTGTTACGTTACAGGTCGTTTGTAATCAAACCATTTGTCCGCAGTTGAGTTGTCCGGACAAAGATGCCTATCGGGAAAACGATAGAGCATGTTGCAAAATCTGCCCACCTAGTAAGTTTATGATTTAGGCTTTGAATTTCTATAAAATCGGTAATAAAAAAATATACAATGCTTTTTTTTATAAATTTCTTGTACGTATAAGAATGATTTGTGAACAGAATCAAAATTTCTTTTTAAAGGCGTTTGGCCATTGGATTTTGTTTTTGTTTCAATTTCATTTTAATAAAATATAAATATTAAAGTTATTTCACGTTTGCATTTTAGGTAAGAAAGAAGACACAGCCGTAACTTCCAATCAAGCAGATCAAGGAAGAAATAAAAGTGATCAAGAAATTTTGGATGAAGGAGGTAAAAACTAACAATCTCTCTATTTCAATAATTTAAACCAAGAGTTTCATTATCTTAATTATTTCGCATTACACATTTATTTAGGATGTAAATTTGGAAAGCAAGTTATACAAAATGGCAAGGAATGGCATCCGAGAGTGCAGCCTTTCGGTGAAATGCTGTGCGTCAAGTGCCGCTGCAAGGTTACAAACTCATTCGATAATCGATGCATTTGAACTATTAATGGCATTTTATTAACACTTATACATATTCTCGATTTAGGATGGCGAAGCCAAATGCAAGAAACACAAGTGTCCACATCTGAAATGTCAGAATAAAATAATAAGTGATAACGAGTGCTGTCCAAAATGCTCTGGTAAGACTTAACCGAGAAATCCGAGAAAGATCCGCCCGAACTTTTTCTCCTTCGAAACTTCCAAAGTTTATTACTTTTAAGTCGGACTGGCCATATTGTCAGGGTTGCGTTTGCCACCCGGACCCTATCCTGCGCGGACGCCCAAATGGCCCCTAATATGTAAATAGTTGCCCTGTTGGAACCAGTCGCATTCCCTGTGTAGCGGGGAAATTCCCTGTGACAGGGTTGATTGACCTGATGGTATCATCTGCCCTGATCATCAGGCCTGACGAGAGGAAGGGGGGAAAAAATGCCCCGGGCCCGGGATTTTTAGGGCCCCGGGCCTTCGGAATATGTGTGAAAATTTTAAATGTTGAAAATGACCTTTTGAAAGTGTCATGAAAATTAAAAAACGCAATATTTTTAAGGTAAAAACGCAAATTTTCTTAGGTAAAAATGCAAATTTTCTTTGGCAAAAATGCAATTTTTCTACAGTAAAAACGCAATTTTTCTACAGAAAAGACGCAAATTTTCTTTGGTAAAAACGTAATTTTTTTATGGTAAAAACGCAAATTTGCTTTGGCAAAAACGCATAATTTTTATGGCAAAGACGCAAATTTTCTTTGGTAAAAACGCAATTTTTCTAAACTAAGGCAAAAACGCAAATTTTCTTTGGTAAAAACACAATTTTTTCTCGGGTAAAAATGCAAATTTTTCTACAGTAAAAACGCATTTTTTTATGGTAAAAACGCAATTTTTCCATAGCCAAAACGCAAATTTTCTAAACTAAGGCAAAAACGCAAATTTTATTTTTTAAAAACGAGGACCATGTACGAGTAATTCTTCCTCCCCCCCCTCCCTTTCGGCGCACCTGCTGATCATCCTAGGTTGATCCTGATCCTAAGCCGCGGCGGGCCCTTAAAGTCATAATGCCACCCGTGTGCCCCGTAGGCACAGTCCGACCCTGACTTTTAAGACTATATGTAGTATTTTGATGGGCATAACACAATTTTTGTTTTCAGATGGTTCCAGCCACGGGCCTAGTCCTTCCCGTTCGTGGCACCACAGGGGCAAGCACGGCGCTTGATGGACAGCGTCCGTCTCGTCTACACCGTAGGACGCTTTCTGTGGTTTGTCTGTTTTGCAGACGTTTTTCTGTAGAGTTACAATAGTCTACCTCAGGGGGAGATTTTTTTGTCATTATTCATGATGATCACGATGATGATAATTCGAGACCGAACAACGAAAACAACTCGCACTCGAGGGCCATCGGCTGAGGTCCATGGAATCGAAAACGACAAGAGTGGACTACACCGGACAGCCGAAGAGAGAGCGGGCAAATGCTTCGAGTCAGTTTTCGACATCTTCGCAAACCCCCTCTTCGTCGTGTTTCAGTTTATATTCTTTTTCGTGCGTGCTCCTGTCGTTGATGTTCGCTGTTACCGCTAATCGTAACTCGCGCTTATCGCCGGCAGACATTTTTCTCTACGCTAGAGGGAAAAAGAAGTGCTACACTCGCCTATTTGGTCTCGATTTCACATGCATCGTGACTTAAGGGCCCGCAAGTTTGACCGGGCATCTCCGCCGATGAAAAGCGGCAAACGGGAGAATTCGTCTGCAACTGCGGCGGCCATTTTGGAATTCGTCTGCAACTGCGGCGGCCATTTTGGAATTCGTAATCGATGCAGGAATTTAGGATCTAGGATAGGCCAAGCTTGTTTTGAAGCAAAACTTACCAGTTGGCAATCTATCGCTGTTGTTGTTGTTCTCGTTGTTTGTTATATTTGTTCCGCTGTTTTTTGGAATGGCGACAAAATGGCCGCTGCGCGAAAGATTCGTTAAAAATTGGATTCCTTCTTGGCCCTCTTTGCTTCCTAGTTGCGAGCATACTATTTACACATGTATATAAACAAATATATATATATATTATATATGAAATTTTACTTATCGTGATTGTTATTTCTGAAGAAAATGGGCAAGAAAGCCGTCATGTTTCGATGTTTTCACGGAATTGAGGATACGTAAACTTTGGCAGAAATAGAAATGAGTCTTTACTGTTTTTTAACAAAATACATAAAAGACTTATTGCTAATCCTGAGAGGTGAATACTTAAAGCAAGTTTCTTCTTCTCGCTTGCTTGCTTTTTTCTCAAAATACGCCATCGCATTTATCCACCGTTTTGTTCGACAATGCCGCTTTTATAGTTGTTCTTGGAACTTTATGATTTTGTTTAAATTAATATTTAACTTTACACAAAAAATCAATTAACAACTTGAAATGATAGCAAAATTGTTTTCGAGATTTATTTCACCGTAATTTTTACTTTTTGCTCGGAAACAACGACTTGATTCTTTCATCGAAAGCTTTAACAAAATTTTCATTTAAAAAAATATTAACTTGATGCAATTTAAATTGTGATGAGGTTTATCTAAAATTTCTTCTTCCCCTCCTCCCCAAAAAAGAAATTTTTTAGTTTATTTTCGCATCTAAGAACCGGAACGAGTGCCTCGGCTCCCCAACGACATATTTATTAATAATTCTGGTGTTGTTGGTTTTTTTTCAAAACTTTGTTGCACAATCTCATATGTTAAATTTATTCAAAGATTAATGCATGTTTTGTACAGCTATTTAATAAAACATGCATTGATCATCGAACAAATTTAACCGAGATTAATCGATGCGTATGCGAGATATTAACGATATGTAAAATTTGTAAATTGTTCTTGTGCTTAGCTTTTTACGCTTTGCATCTTTTAAGGTTGTTTTTAAAAAATTGAAATTAATATAACGAGATGTTTTATTTATTGTTTTACAGCTGTATGCTTTAAGTTGCATCGGTGTTTTGCTTCGGGATTCCTATTCGGTAGATGAAGTAACTAAGCTCTAAAATCCAAGAAAATTTGGTTTAAAAAACTTTTTTGGTGAAATTATTTCCACTTGAAGATTAATGTCCAGTATATTTAAAACAATTTCTGGTAACAGGGTAGCAAAAGTGGGCAATTGATTTCCCACATTTTATGAAGGTGTGCCATAACCTAACCTAACCTAAGACGCAAATAATTGAAATTTAATTGGATATTAACATTGATGGCATTCTTGTGGTTAGGTTAGGTTATGGCACACCTCCATAAAATGCGGGAAATCAAGTGCCCATAAAATGTGGGAAATCAAGTTCCTTTGGCACACCTCCATAAAATGCGGGAAATCAAGTTCCTTTGGCACACCTCCAAAAAATGCGGGAAATCAAGTTCCTTTAGCACACCTCCATAAAATGAGGGAAATCAAGTCCTTTGGCACACCTCCAAAAAATGCGGGAAATCAAGTTCCTTTGGCACACCTCCATAAAATGCGGGAAATCAAGTGCCCACTTTTGCTACCCTGCTACCCAATTTCTTAGTTTTCTAATGAAGACATCCAATTTTCTTGCGCCTTCCCGGCTAAGTAAGAATCCAGAAATCCATCGTGAGGCATAAGTTGAAATTCATGTAATACATTAATTTCAAACTTTTTTCTGCATTATCTTTGCCATATATACCTACATACGAATTGAATACTTTTTTCTGCTGTAAATTTAGCCATAACATGTATAATTATCGGACATGACTAGCAAACTGTAGTGCGGTTATTCTGACGGGATTGTTGTTTATCAAAAGTACCTGATCGAAGTTGATGTTGGGGGTTTTAATCCGAGTTTAATGATCGATTAATATGAGTCGAGGATTACAGAGTGATTTGGATTTGCTTAAAGAGGCTAAAACTATATAGTGAAACGTTTACGCGTATATGTATATGTGAATGTTTTAATGGATCCGTGCGATTTGATTTTTTTTATATAATTATTATTTTAATGTGGTGTTTGTTCGTTTTATACGTAGTTCTTGTTTCATTTTTAATGTTCAGTCGAATAATGCACAACGGACAAAGCGGAATAATTACTGGATAGTCATTTATAAATTATAAAATCCATTAACTCAAGGTTTTTTTTTCTTTAATATTTTCGATTTTCAGACCCTAGAATATTTAAACTTAAAATAATTGATCGTCCATTTGCATTTTTGCTGATAATAATACTCATATTGTCTTCTTTTTTTGCTGACGCATAATTTTATTAATATAATAAGGAATGCTGCCGATGAACCAAATTGTTTGCGTGATGTTTCTAACTATCTATCTTTATGTTTGCAACAAGCTTAGATCAACGAGTTACAAAATATTAAACTTGGTTTAACAAATTGGATTATACAAAAATATGTAAAGTAGCACAAACTTTGTTTTACTATGTTTTAAATATACACCATCTTTTTCGCTAAACTCCCGCTAACATAATCGGCATACTAAACTTAGTTTTAATTCCCGATTACGAACGTTGTAACATAAAATTGAAACGAACCCAAAAGAAATCTAATTGATGTTGTGACGTCACGTACTTTAATATTGTTAATGATAGTGTAGTAATCAGATAACTCTGGAGAAATTAGATAATCCGTAACTAATAATATATGATTCAAGATCATTCAAAATTAATTTGAAAACACTTGACAAACATTAAATTTCAATTTGTTTGCCAACAAACAAATGTGTTAAGTGTGCATACATGGATTAAGCCTAGTCCACACCAATGAAAGCATCGAGCAAAAGCGAGGTTTTTGAGAACATGTTACTTTGTGTATGTACAATGTTTGCTTACCACCCAGGAAACTGGCCCCACCTTTAACAAACAATAGAAGATATGGGACAAATGGGATGACGACATTGCTGCTGCACTAGAAATTATGATTAATACTATGACAACTCCACAAGTGATGAAATATTCTATCTAGCCAAGGAAACTGGCCCCACCTTATTTTCAATTGTCCACACCCGTCCGTAAACATACCCTATCGAAATCTTTCCCCATTTCCACAATCTACAGGGCTTACTCTCCTCTCCTCATTACAAACAAACATTCACATACTATACACCCCCACATCTGGCTGCTTTTAAGGCTAAGCGCCCATTGGTGACTTTTTTCGTGCAACTATCTCCTCTGAAACACATTGGGCACGTTCAGAGACACTCCCTGGAAAGCAATCGGTAAGCACTCCCGGGAAGAATGGCTGTGAACGCTGTGGGAACACTACCGGGATTTTCGGCTGCATATCGTCTGCTGGAGGTCTAAGAAATGCAAGTGAATTAAACAAAAAATAATCAATATGAATTCATGTTGTATAAATCATCTTGCAAAAGATACTTTCTTACCTAAACCCCTTAAATCTTACCTTAAATCCCATAAACTTTTTGTTAAGCTGTTTTGTATTCCGCCATTTTGAAGTGATCAGAAGTGATCGACGATTTTTTGTGGGGAGGAAAACAGATCCCGGGGAAGACTCATCGGGGACTACTCGGAGCGTTTAGGGAAATGGTTAGTGATTGATATACTTCCCGGGGATTGTCTCTGAATGCGCTCATTGTTTTCAATTTGGAGCTCTGCCCACTGCCAAGTTGCTAATCCTTGCAACTAAATAATTGCAAGAGGTTCTATTTTTGAGTGATTTTATTACCAAAAACCTGTTTGCATAGACAATAACAGGTCTTGTGTAAACAAAAGTGGAAAGAAATTGCTAGTGTGCGCCTAGCTGAAAATTTAGTTGCATTCAGAAAAGTTGCTAGTGTGCGCCTAGCCTCAGAGTTGCATCTATTGTTGCTGAACAAACAAAATAAGCCACCCTCCCCCCCCATAACTCCATAATAGTTCCTTCCCCAGAACTCGTAACTCAAAATACATAGGGCCTTTAACGACAATTACTATTTTCCATGTTTGCTTACAAAGTTTCAGGCCCAATGCTTCAGCAAACTTTTAAGCATTAAATTTCGCCAATCGTCCATGCAAGAGGCGGTCTGGATCAAAAGAAACAAATGTTTCCACTTTACGGCCCACGTACCATGTGTTGCCGATTAGACCCCACTTTTCGCTGGAGGTCCGCCATCTGCCCCCATTGGCTTGGTGAAATTGTCATCACTTCAAAACTTTTGCCCCGATTTTCCTGCTTTTTTGGTTTTTACACCTCGTGTTTCATGTTTTCATGTTTCCGTGCTTTCGTTGGTGTGGACCCGGCTTTAGGAGGAACAATTAGTTTCTAAATGAGCATGCGAACTGCCATAGCAATTTATAATGCAGATTATTCGTTAATTAAAATGATCTAAGTAACCTAATATTCCCAGTAATTATACTTTTTAATAGAAATTGTTTGCGGTGTTTGTATGTGAATTGTTAAGTTCTCATCAAATCTTGAAAAAATGAGGTTGTGACGAATTAGATATAAATGACATGATTTATGAATGATATATCTGTGACCAACGATTATAAATTTCATCGATGAAATTCTGGCATTAAGGAACCTTTTCTTAAATACGTGTAAAATATGAACCATTTGGTACTGTATTTGCTATATTCATGTGTTATTTTTCGCAAAACTATATACATATAAATTCAAAGATTTTTAATGTTTGTTCCTAACTTTCCAATTGGATAAAAGCAGTGTGGCTTCACTTCTAATAACCATCGTAATTTATGTTTGAAAATAGGGATTAGACTTGAATTTGAAAACAGATTTGCATGTTTCAAATGTTTCGTAATAATTTGTTTATTCTACAACTTTGTTTTCGTTTTCCTGCAGTTGTAAATTCTCTCTTTTCTTCTTTCTTGAAATGTGAAAACGTACTGTACTTATAGCGTCATTGTTCTTTCGATAATAATTATCTGTACATGATTTTATTTATGTTTCATTTTTCTTTGCAGTGTTTCTACGACACAATTTTCATTCATGCTTTTTAGAAAAACAAATAAATGTTCATTGAAAATGACATTTTTTTTATTCGTAAAGCATTTACACAAGTATGGACTCTCATGCATGTATGCTACAACTGGATAAAACCTTTAATTACAGTAGTGTTTTACCATATTTATCAGACGTGAAGGTAAATTTCAAATTGTGGTATTTCTGAATTCCTTGTGATGGAGAAAGACCGATTAATAAACTAAGTTTTCAGATGTTTGGAAAAATAATGGGTTCTTGAACAAATGTTTGTTGTAAAGTTGACCCAAATATTTGATTTTAAAAAATAATAGTTATTTTGCGATTTATTTGTTTTAGGTCAATTTAACGCAGAGGCTCAATTAAATTTGGCCAATAATCAATTGTGTGCAACACTGCAGTTAACCCGTAAGTATAAATTAAGTTTATAAATTGAATTGAAAAACATCACGTGCCTGGTGACGTCACTTTATCTAGACCAGAAATTGGTCATTTATGGGCATTTTTTGGATCAGTGGGGTAACTTTGGTCCAGTCATCGTTTTGGGACACACAGATCAAAAATAGTCTTATTAAAATAGTCCTATAAAATAATATCTTCGATCATTTGCACGTGACGGTGCGCGCGAGTCAACGGAAGTGACGTCACCTTCACGTGCAAACGATCGAAAGTGTGTTCCAAAAAACTGTATTACCAGGGATACTACGACGACGACGACACAAAGAGTCCAATGTCAAATGCCCTTGAGGCACACAGATGGGGGAAGAGGGTTTTGGGACC
>JAQGBW010003978.1:0-14856 GCA_034698625.1 Julus scanicus | reverse complement strand
TACGTTATCTCGCTTCCTTCGTCATTTTATGCTGGTCGGTGGAAATTGCATATACCGAAAATGTAAAAATATCCTGGGTTTTACGTTACCCTATCCCGCTTAATACGTTTTTCTAAAGACAGATCAAAATCATTGTTCCTCTACAAGTGCGGAGAATCGCGTTATAATACTTCGCTCAATCTATGTCAACAAAAGAACAAAAGAGAAAGAGTGGAGGGGGGGGGACTATACAGCCCATGCAACCCACTAATGGTGTTTAATTGGTTTCAATTGGCCATTTTTTGTTGCCATTTTCCTCATTGTTGAATGTAAACATTGTCGATGTAAACCAAGAAGCAAATTTACAAAAAAAATTATGAGTATTGAATGTGCAGTAGTTGAAACTTTATCTCGAAACAAAAAACAAGTGAAGGTTACACATTTTTTAAATAATTATTTGGTAATTGCCAATTTTTGAACAATATGCTTAGATTATTTGTAACCCCGATTTAACGTTTTCCCGTTTCGTACGTTTTTTACTGCTGGTCCTATGAGAAATGTAGAAACGGATTTCCACTGTATTTACAAAATGGCGCTGAAACAAACCCTGAGGGAAACTTTTTTGCAAATGTGTGTAAATGCTTGTATATACGTACATGTACGCCTTAGTGGAGAGCCGGCTTAAACTATTCAATGGAACCTCGCACACTGCAGACTTTTTAATCCCCACAACTAAATATTTTAAACGCGTTCCATTTTTCGGATGATTGAACAGTTGCGACTGATAGACTCCAGCATATCTGTGTGCTCAGGTGATATGCCGTAAAACGGCATATCGATTGCAGCGACATTTAAATGGTGCGATATTAATGTTTTCGACAAAACTTATTGCGATTTAAGCGCAGATTCATAATCTGTTAAATAAATGATGGTCCCCATTTAAAATTTCCAACATGATTAACTGTTTATTTTGAAATATATTGGACAGATCATGATAAATGAAACACCCTGTAGATTGACCATTCATGGGGCTATTTACATATATGTACAGTGTGGTCATAGTAGTTCCAACATTACAAAAAGTGTATAACAGTAAAACCTGTCTAAAAGCATAATCTTGGAACAGGTAAAAATATGCGTTTAGACATAATTGCATCCTGTGCAAATGAATAACCTCTCTAAAAACATAAAATGTGCCGGTTCCGACTTGGGACCCTTGTATACAGATGAACCTGTATAAAAGCATGCTTTTAGATATGTTCTACTGTATTTAGCTTCTCCACTTGGAAATACGTATAGTACACTACCGCCCTCTATCGAGCGTTGCGGTCAACTCAAGTGTTGTTTGTCTCTACCCTGGTAGTAATTCAGGCCATGGAGTGTGGGAGACATGGCCTCGGTTTTAACAATACAAAACAACAAAATGTAGCTTCTTTTGTGTTCTTTTCATGTCATATCAAACTGCCATTAGCAGTTAGCCAAGTCTTGACACTTCACACCCTCCCACACCACAGGCGCCTCCCCTCGTTATGTTTGATGGGGGTGTTTGTTGATAGGATTTTAACAAAATGTCACCATGGCAACCGTGGGAAAAATTACTTTATTGTTTGCTATGCATTCTTTAAATACTAGCCGAATACAGAGGTGGCACAAAAGCAAGTTCTCGACAGGTTTTTCCTGTAAATATTAACCTATATTTTGGTAGATATACAAGTGGTACCTGGGTGGAAAAATCATGTATGGACATGAATGGCTGGACCTGAAATTGGGCATATATGACCATATTAGTGCATGTATGGCCCATACATAACTTTTACACCCAGGCAAGAATGTTACAAATGATAAAATACTATTTGAGCACCACTGTATATTTTTAATTGGTGGCTTGGATTAAGCCATTTCACTCGTGATAAGTCAGGGTAATTTTTAATGACTGGAAATGACGTTTTATGGTGATATGGTTAAAAAACGTTCAAAGATCTACCATTTTAACAAATGGTTATATTTTAAAAAAAAACGTTTTGAATTATAATTTCACTGTTTATCTGTTAAGCCTTTCTTTAACATGTTCATTTATTATTTTTTTGACTTTAGTATGGGTGCTGTATAAAGTTAGGTTTAATGTACATTTAATCGGTAGAATTAAACACATATAAATTTAAGTATTTTATTTCAAAATCTACAAACAAGTGAAAATACAACATGCAGTATATGTATATGTGTAAAATATTTATACAGTAGAACCTGTATAAATGCACCCTGTGTAAATGAATAACCTCTTTAAATGCATAAAATGTGCTGGTCTTGACTTGGTAAGTCGTGTATATAAATGAACCTGTCTAAATGCAAAACCTGTCTAAAAGCATGTTTTTCACTTGTCCCAAGAGTATGCATTTAGACAGGTTATACTGCATATAATATATTTGATTTATTTTTGGACTATATGCGCCACATTTTAATTGTCAATTAAATTAAATTTATAAATTATTTTTATTTATACATTAGCTGTTTTAATTTCTGTTATTTATTTTGTTTTTGCTTTAAATGTTTGTTTGCTTTTCTTCTAAATGTAGAGTATTTTTTTATTCTCCTAACCAGTTTGACTGCTTATTTTCTTTAGATATTTGGTAAGTTATTATTGATTCTTTAAAAATTAACATTATCTGTACTTTATTATTAAATGAAACATTTAAATTTTTATTTCAAAGTAATTTATTTATTTGCATGTTGTATCTATTTTAAATTTAATCATAATTTCATTAATTATTTTTAATAACATATAATAGCTATTCTTCTGTGAAAGTCTTCTACTTTTTGCTACAAATATTTGATTAATCCATGCTGTACATGTTTCAAACATGTTTATTACACGTTTATTAAGTCGCATGAAAGATTACAGTATTTATAAACTGTATTGGATAAACAATATCCAGAAGATGTTACTCTAATTATTTTAAAACAAAATGTTTAATCAGCATATGTACAAAAAATGTATAATGTGGTTTGATCAATTTTGTTATTTAAATGCTCTTAACATCAACATGTACTTAAACATGTTTTTTTTTTAAATGCGAATTTTACATATGCTGCAATATACATTTTTAGCATCATGTCTTTGAACGTGAAGCATAATTTACACGTTGTTAAAGTTAACATTTCGTTCAACATGTTCGAAATACGAGTCTAATACTATTTTAGTTTCATGTAGAAGACATGTTCACTCGTAGAACAGGATTGCGCTAGGGGCAACCTAATGAAACAGAACGCACAACACGATAACATCATTTAATTCCATTTTCGTTTACAAACATATTTAAAATTAAAATCACTTGGCGTTCGACGTTGTCCTTAATGTCATATTCTGAAACAAACAAAATATAGAATTATGCAAAACAGGAAAAGTGTTTCAATTGGTAGATATGCATTAGGGCGTTTCAGAGTGTTTCTGAGGGCGTTTATGTCGTGTCATAAATCAGTGAAAAAGCTTTTCGGGATAATAATCTATCGTTATTTGGACGATTAGTTTTTGCTCGCATTCTGCTAATTATTGCCTTTATTTGGGAGTAATTATTACCCGCGTGACTTTTTCCAATTTTCGTGACCGGAAGTGAACTCTTGATAGCGTTAATACCAGTTAAGAGGGTCGTAAACCCGCCATCTGCAATGAAAAAATTTACATAATAATCACTCTTGATATGGATGCAAATATTGATTTTTTTACCCCTGGTATACATTTTTTTGTTCTTGACAGGTTCCAAAATCCACCATATCAACCCAAATACATGTACTGTGCTTCCATATTACTCAGAAAGTATTATTTATATTACCTAATTTAAATATAGGAATATAGTGATATTTCAGGATTCCATGACCTATCGCTCATATAATATTCTGTGTTCGTGCGGTTTTAAAATATTAACCGTTAAAGATAGGGCAAATGTCTAATTCTAATGTTGTAGGCCCCAGTGTAATTAGTGTAATGAGCGAAGTTAAGACATTTAATTATAGATCTGCAAGCTTTAAATGAGATTTTTTGTATTTCATATGCAGGCAATCTAGCATAGCATGCGTGTATGGCAGGGAAGCTCAAAGCAAACTACCAATTATAGAGAAGCTAGCTTTCCTGCCATGCTTTCGTGCTATGCAAGGATGCCAACATACTTAACAAAAATATAGTTTTAAGACTTAACGATCGCTAATTAAATGTCCCAAATGCACCCATCACGTTAATTTTACGTAGCCCTAAAACATTCTAATTGAACTTTTTGTCCTATCTTTAACGGTTAATGTTCTATAGTCGAAATCCTCAATTATCACATGCGATTTTAACAAGAAACTGTCATATTTAAGATATAGAAGATTCCAAGACATTCAAGTATCCTTATAATATTTGATTTCTGAGACCTGGCCCTTAATTTTTCAGCTTACAGTAAACTGACATTAATGGTGCAACAGGGCTTACATTTTATTAATTAATCCGGTCGTCCATCACATAAAATTAACAAAACCGCTGTTTTTTTTCCCTCTTACCACTTTGGACGTGTCTAAGTGGATAATTACTCAAATGTGGTTTTTGGCAACATGCCCATTCAATTAATCCATTCTTCCTTGATACTTATTATTGATTACAACCAACTAACACACTGACATTGGCCTTAGAAACATGCAGATATTCAATTTTAGCTTCAATTTCAGCTTTTATAAATCAACCATATTGCACAATTTTCGTAGAAATAGTTGTTAGTTATTGATTTTAACGATTTTGGGTTTCTCTTTTTTAGTAAATTTGTCATAATTTTAGCAATTTGACTCACCTGATCAGGGTTTTTTTTTCTCATCACGTTTTGTAAATTCCGTTTTCAGATGTGTGAAACCTGGTCCTAATTCAAGACTGTCCCGTTGTGGTCTTTTGAAAGAGTTTTTCGTTTTGTTTGGTTAATTGTTTCGTTTCCTTGACTGCGGTCTCTTAGATACGGTTATCGTGGTCACGACACACGACTGAATTTGACACTTTTGCCTACCGGTGAGCTGTTGTACTACGTGGCCGCAGTTGCTGTCTTGTTCGATCGGATCAAGAACAGGCAGAGACATTATACGGGGCACACAGAAGACATTCAGTGGTAAGAGACCAATGTGGTCATTTGGGTTATAAAGATGATGGGATGCTACATGAGATGGGCAACTGTTCACTGTGAGTCATAAAAACGTAGAACCCAATAAAAAAATCACAACTTCGTGAAAAATGCTTCGATTTAATTGAAATTTGGCAATTACATAGAACAATAGTGTAGGAACAAAAATGAATCATAAAATTTGCTCAAAATGTTTTCCGGTGACCTTTACACAAGCCAGGAGTCTAACGTGCTATTCTTTGATTGACGAATTGATTACCGCTGGTCGAGTTCAATTAAGTTTTCTTAATTCGTTGTTTCAAGTCTTGGATAATCTTCGATTTAAAAATAATTTCCTGGAGAACTCCCCAAATTTTGTAGTCCACTGGATTCAAGTCCGGACTGTTTGGTGGCCAGTGGTTGGGTTTGATGAACTGTGGCGTTTCCCGTTGAAGCAGTTCAACTGTTTCTCGAGCACAGTGAGCAGGCTTGTTGAAATAGGAAAAAAATCCGAGATTTGACGCATGTCCGGAAGTAGTTTTTGTTGCTAAACTATTGTTCTATGTAAGTGCCAGATTTCATTTAAGTTGTGGATTTTTATTGGGTTCTACTTTTGATGGAACAAGATAATGTAAACATTGTTACATACATTTTGCAAAACATACATTGGATCACATTGAATGAAACAATGGAAGCACACGTTACAGTTGTGTCCTTATGGGACCTTAAAATGCATAGTGTCTGTTTCTTAATTTTGCAAAAATGGAAACAACTGTTACAGATACGTTTTTATATTACAAAACTTTGGAAACACATGTGTTTTCATATAACTGTCTATGGAAGAAATCTATGGAATCAATTGCAAACTGGAACTTTCATTGGAAATATTTCTTAATGTTAAAAAATAATGGAAACATTTGTTACATATACACATATTATCAGAAAAAATAATGAAAACATTTGTTATATAAACACATATTATGGGGGAAGGGGAAATGGAAACATTTGTTACACATACACATATTATCAGAAAAAAAATAATGGAAACATTTGTTACACTTACACATATTATAAGACAAAATATTGGAAACATTTGTTATATACACAATGATATTGGACAAAATAATGGAAACAAGTGTTTAAAATAAGTGTTTATAGCAACACTACATATTTCTTTACTGGATACGTGTATTTATGGGACAAATATATAATGGAAATACTTGTTGCTTCTAGTCTACAAGTTTCTAAATTTGACAAAAAAAAAGTGGAAACACTTGTTCCAGATACGTTTTATGGTGTAAAACTATGGAAACACTTTTTTCAGATAATTCTCTATAGAAGAAATTTAGCTGGAAAGATTTCTTAATGAGACAAAATAATGAACACATTTGTTTAAAATAATTGCTAATGGAATAAAGCAATGACAACAATACAGATTTATTAACTGGACACGTGCATTTATGTGACAAATATAATGGATACACTTGTTGCTGTATGGGACAGATGGGGTAATAATTGTGTTCTAATCTTGACTGCTTTGTAGCATGGCTTTACATCCGACGAGAGAGTTATGTGCCACAGGACAGAAAGAAGGCAAAGGCAGACACAGCAGGGTAATAAAACATTGATTTATATCGTTGTAAAAAAGGCTGTTGTAAACATTATTTTATGTTGCTGCTGCTGTTTTTGTTGTTGTAGGCTCAAGTACACATTTGGGACATTGACACCCTCAGCACTCAAATGGTCATCGGTATTAATGATGTGGAAAATGGCGTCGTCGCAATTTCATTTTCAATCAAAGTAAGATTTTCAACCATTGTTTATTTTTTCTTCATTTTTTTACCATTTGTAACCACACATACATATACATCTGTCTCGAGTAAGATCATGTATGTATAATTTGAAAATAAAGTTATTTGGTATCCTTGTGCTTAATAACATTTGCATCATAATTGATTCTGAAATAATTCGCCCTTGATTTAATTTCTCATTAATTTGGTTTTCTGTTTGCCCTCCCAGTTGGAGGGATTCGATATTTCATCTTTACACATTTTTATAATTTCTGATTTATGACAACAACAAAAATCCTTGTTATTTCTATACCTGCCCAATGATCCATTCACGATGATCATTGGGCCAATCTTGATTTATATTACAAAGACACGCAATGTTTCATCGTTTTTATCGAGGATTTGTTTGAACTCCAGCATCTTTCCGATTAATTTGATCCAGTCACGAATTCCCACATATCCAAATAATAGGTATACTTGTAAAATAACTGGAAAAATACTTCTTCTCTTTTGGCTATCATAATTAATGGTAAATTATGATGCAAAATCAATGGTCGATCCTAACACGAAATATAAACATCAGTTCAGAGAACTAAAATTATGTAGGATCATATGTACATATGTCCATAATGATATTCTCTATACAGGGTGTACCGAAAGTCAATTGCAAATGTCTCTTTAATAACAAATCACATTTGTTGCAGATGACTTTTCTTACGCTAATCACACATAAACGATAACATTTCACAGCAATTGCTCGAAGTGGCGACCTTGAACACCTATTAATTGTACATATATGTACAATTTTGATATTTAAATATATATGTTTAAAAAATGGCGGCTAAACAAACCCGGAGGGCAAACTTTTTTGCATATGTTTGTAAAAATGTGTTTATACGTACATGTACGTCTTGGTGGAGACCCGGCTTAACAAGTCTGGCAACATCTCTCGTAGAAAGATTAAATAATTATAACCGGTGAGATGAGGTGGTAACATGTACGGTTCGATGAAACGATCTCCGATGATGCCTGCCCAGATATTCACACTATAATGTTGCTGATGCCCTCGCGGTTGAATTGCATGAGATTTTCCTCACTCCACATGTGGCTGTTCCAAAAGTTTCCAACTCCGTCCCTATTGAAGGAGGCCTTATCCGTAAACAGGATGGATTATACTCATATCAATGCAAATCCAGTTGCTGAATTGTCTAAATATGCACACTTCCCATTATCGTGTTTCAATATATGCACCTTATATATGGACAATGACATAACTTTTACATCGTTATTTTGATTTTACAGAACTTGGGCCAGCACCTGTTAGTCGTCGATGACAGTCCAGAGCATGTTTTGTCCATATGGAACTGGAAATCTAAAAGACTTTTGAGTAAAGCTCCGGTTAGTAAGAATTTTGAAGAATTTATTATAAAGATAACAGATATTTCTGCAGAATCCTTCATAATTTGTCATTCTTTTTTTCGTGATGGTCCATATCAGATCCATCGACCGAACATATTCGGAGGTCAGTTTATTCCCAGGGAAGACACTCAAAGCGTAACCTTTGGAGAATCACACTTGACCATTTGGAGGAGGCTTAAAGATGGCGGATTCGACAGAGATGACCTTTTGGTAAGGACCTGCTAGTTGTTGGGGAATGTATTTTATTATACGCTCCAAAATCAAAGTTTTAACAATAACATACAGAATGTCCATGATTTCTTCCATACACTAATAATGACAAGATTCCATAAAGGAAATCATAACGACATCAAGTATGCTCAAAGCAATTTCCAGCCATAAGTATATGGAATATAATGGGTACTGGAATATTTAACCATATATATGTCTCATGCATGACCAATTATGACTACATTGAGCGAAGTGCCAGTTAACTGAATCCAAAAATAATTGAAATAGAGTGTGATCTCTATTTAAAAAATAGTGTAATCTTCTTCCAGCAGGTGGCAGCTTAAGAATGCAAATTAATGGACATTTTTCAAACTTGTTTATTGATTTTTAAAAAATCTACCATTTCAAAGAGAAAAACGACAATCAATTTCACTTGCTGATTTATCAAGCTATTTTAAACATTTTTTCATTTTTATTTAATCTCTTTTTGTGGCTTTGAGTGTGTTTTAAAATTTAACCCATTGAAAGTGATAAGGTTGTATTCCACCTTAAGTGTTGCCAGTTGTCCCTTACTTGAGCTTGTGTGTATGTGAATCTTGCGCCCAGGTACGCCCATGAGTCGACCACCCACTTTTTCTCTGTTAGAAATTGAGGTCTTTTGATTTTAAAGTGTGAAGGGTTAGAGAGTTGAGGTTTAGGTACATGTGAAAGGCAGCAAGAAAGCCCCAGGTGATCTTCGGGTCGGGGCCAACAGCAGCAGGCAAATAAAAGGCAGTGGATTAAATTAGTACCATCTCTGTGGCCATTTGGCCTTGCATTACCCTGGTGAAAAAAACAATAGAGATTTCTATTGTTTTCTATTGTTATATGGAACGTTGTTTTCTATTGGTATCAATAGAACATTTCTATTGGTTTTATTGGTTATAATTGTTTGCTATGGTTTTCTATTGTTCAGTCAATACAGCTAAACCATAGAAGTCAATAGAAGTCAATACAGGATACATAGAAAACAATTAAAATCAATAAAGTGGCCAAATAACAATAGAAATCAATAGAAATCTCTATTGGTTTCTATTATTTTTTTCACTATATACGGTATTTTATGTCACTGGCCATACATGTACTATTTCCAAAAATATGAACATATGGCACAAATATTGAAAAGTAGAATCCAGAGGTATGTGCATGCAGTATCAATATAGCATAAATTGGACACGCATATAGATATACATGTATGGACATCCGCGCGGATGTATATGACGGCCATATACGGACATCCATGTGAATGTAACAATTTCGTATTCAGGACGATGACGCCAAGACTATCACTTGTGTTGAGTTTGATGACGAAGGGGACCAGTATCTGATCACTGGCGATACAGATGGTAACATTACCTTATGGTCGGACAACAGAACGGGCATCTTCCAGAGCATGAAGGTCATTCAGGCCCATATGGTAAGTGTCTGAACAAAAAGCGTTGCCATGCAAATTCTGATCTTGTTTCAGACATATTTTAACTTTGCTTTTTTCTTGAAAACAAAAACAAAATCAGCGTTCCGTGTCGGCCATGTTGATGCTACCGGAAGGAACGCTGTTGTCCAGTGGTGGAAATGAAAAGGACCGTTACATCAAGGCTTGGGACTCCAATCATAACTACAGGGCGATTACCTTCACCCGAGTAAGTCATGTCTATTAATTATTGGAAATTGGATTGATTTAATCAGGGACGGATACAGGTACTATCCAAAAGCGGTGTGGATAAGGCCGTATATGTCATCACATTTGGGGGATTGGGTCCAGAGTCTTGGTGTGGATTATTTTGGCCATATATTTAGGATCGCCAATATTATGCAGGGCCTCTCAGAGTCGTGAATTGGCTCAGCATTTCTAAAACATAAAAATCACACTTTTTATGCAGAATAATTGCATTTCTAAAAGACAAGAAAATGTCCGTACCGGGTGCCATCTTACCTTGCTACGCTACTTGGCCCCACTAAATGACAATATACATATAGCCTGAATAATTAGCTGTATTCCCATCCTAAATCCGCCCCTGACTTATCCGTAGTACTTTAGATGGTTCAGCTGGATTCTTAATATGGAATCGTTTTCTTTCCATGCCATTTGAAAATAGCACAAAACATTCGTACGTCGTAAGCACTTAACATGTCTTTGATTGTCATGTTTTTTTGTCATAGTTTTGTCTTTGGTCTTATATGTTTCGCATGAATGTATGTAGCATGTCAGCGTTTTGAGACATTTGTATGTTTAAATCCCTTGCTTGTACACGAATTTCTTTGAAACAATACTTTCGAATATGTACAATAGATTTCCTTGGTGTTTTTAGCTTCCTGAATCCGCTGGTGGAGTCCGATCCCTATGTCAGTCCAAATTGGATTCAACGGATCTGGGAATCTTTGCTGGAACTTCCAAAAACATGATCCTTGAAGGATCCATCCATCGAAGGTTCAAGATCGTCGTCCAGGTACATGACACAATTCTTGACAAATGTTCAAATTTCTCACATTTTTTGAGAATTTTTGAAAATCGTTCAAATTTCTTGAAAATTTATTGGTGTTTGAAATGGTTAACCCTCGGATATAATAGGGACATCATAGACAGTTGACAGCATTGGCCGTTGACCCAGATGAACCTGCTTTCGTGACTGCCGGATACGATAGGTCCATTTCCAGATGGGCCATGCATAAATTGGTGTGGAAGGTTCAAGTACAGGTAAGTCTTGTGATGCTGAGCTTGTTTCAACCCATAAGGTCCATTAGGTGAATTAGGACCTAAACGCCAAAATGCAGGGACCCTACTTTTCCTACATTCCTAATTAGGAATAGGAATGGGGCTTCAGACAAAGATTGGATGTCTGCATTGTAAAAAGTGGGTGTTTAGGCCCAATATCCTAACACTTCCTCCATGGACCTGTACGTCATAGACCTTTCCTTTCTGAATCCACCCTTGTCAACAACTTGTTTTTGTGTCCCATATTAGAGCGAATGCACATGTCTATCGATTCATCCGATGGGAGAAGTGGTTGCTGTAGGCACAACAGACGGCCATTTTATTGTTCTGACATTGCACCGTGGAATGCACGTTGCTACGCTGCCAGCCAGTAAGCAAGTCATCACTTGCTTGGCTTACAGTCCAGGTAAGTCACATGTTTCTAAAATATGTAGGCTATAGGGTATATTTCTTATCATTTTATATAAGCCAAATGTGTTTTAATTGATTTTTTCAGATGGTTCCTCCTTGGCGGTGGCTCTGGAGGAAGGCAGCATTACCATGTACTCTGTTTCCGGCAGAGGTTATGCTTACAGGAGGATGAAAATCATGAGGGTAAACTTGTAGAAATTTGAAATATTTTTCTGTTCAAATGCTAAATTTCTTGAGTATGCAAGGGCTAATATTGAATATTAATTTTCAAGGGCTACGATCCAGTTATTCAGATGGATTGGTCTAGAGATGGGAAATCCATTCAAAGCGTCACTGCTGATTACAATGCTATTTTATGTGAGTATTTTAGACTAATCTTTACCATAAGGTAATAATTGCTACACATATACCGTGATATCAATATTGATGTCTTAATAGTGATAATAGTGGCTAATAATAATAGTGACTAGGTACTTTAAATTAGTGATGGAGATATATATATATATATATATATATAATGAATGTGTTTCATATCATTCATATTTTCATATGCTGGGTCCTTGGACTAGGGGATATGATTGCGATGGAAATTGAAAAAATCCCATCCTCCCTAAGAGACGTCCGGTGGCACACCATCACGTGTACCTTATCATACACAGTCAACGGCAAGTAATACTTTAACCCAGTTAGGGCTTTCTAAAAAAATTGATCTCATCATACTATCTTTGTAGGCATCTGGAACAATGTGAACCAGATGATCGACACCATGAACACCACATGCTGCGGTTCCGCATCAGAAAAATTGCTGGTAAGCGGAGATGACGAAGGATATCTTAGGCTATTTCGATATCCAGCAATTACTCCAAGGGTAAGTTCTGTCAGTGATAATCGTGTTGTAAAAAATCGATCTACGTACATGTATGTGCCCTTAAATTAACATGTCGATTAACTTGATTGCCATAGAGTGACTTCCACGAAATCAAAGCGCAAAGTTCCAGAGTGAATGCCGTGAGGTTTTTGTACGATGACAGTTTCATTATCACCATTGGTGGAGAAGATTCAGTTCTCATGCAGTGGATGATTGTCCATGCAAAATGACAACGATGATCCAAACAATCCATTTAGGACAAAGTTAAACAAATCTAAAAACTAGTGCAAATCCATGACGGTAAGATCAGCCAATATTAGTTGGGCGTGTCAGACCCAAGAATTATTGTGTGTGGGTCCATTCACTCCGAGTATGTCACATCACATCAGTTTGTGTCAGGAACGATGACTACAACCTGGCTGAACTCACAGACTTAAACTTGTCTTCAATCCCAGACTGAAAGTTCAGAGGCTTAAGGCTCTGAACTTTTGAGTGAATAATCGAATGTGTCTATTAGGTCCCGTGAATAATAACTACTTCGAAAGCTGTCAGTCCACAAATGACCATGTTCACATCAAATATATAAGTCAGGAGATATGTGAATCCAATCTGTGTCATAACTGCATGATTGTCTTCAATTCTGGAATGAAGCCTCTGTACCCTCAATAATCCTAAATGTCTATGAAACAGAAGTACTATGGACCTTGTGAACTTCCTGTGAGTTTGAAAGTCCCGGATTGACACTTGTGTGGCCAGTTTCCAGCAATCCTGGAATGACAAGCTGGGAATTAACCAATAAATGATCAAATATGGTCAGATATAGCCATATACATTACGAATTTCCGTCCATAATACATAAGGTAAAACACCAATATCGATTAGATAGAAAGCATCGTGAATATGAAAAAACAACTGACTTAATTGCATTTTACAAGTATTAATTAATACAGCACTCGTTATTTAAATTTCACCGTGGTCACGTGGATTTGTTCCATTGAACCGTGACGTCACCAGGAAGCGAAAATAACGTAAAGTCGTTGGCACGGACGAACGCACGTGGCCAGTATTTCATTTTTTAAAACATACCTTTTTTAACCTAAATTATTCGAAATTTTCATTAATTTTAAGCTTGTTAGTGTTGAGCGAGCTCAGGTTCTGTTTCAGAGACTTGGGATACTGTTAATTTTCGTTCTGTTTTGACAACTAATGGCCAGATTTGAATTTAAGTTGGTTAAATATCAAGATACAGTATATCTCTGTGAAGATAACGTCATATAAGCGCCTTTATACTGCAATATGTCGATTTTAAATTTCGCTTCCTATTTAGCTATAGCTGCTTGTAACCAATAACCAGCATATGCAAATGTATAAATACTGTAGAAAGCGTTTCAAATTTTAATAAAAATGGAAAGTTATACTCTTTAAAATTGTGATTCGAAATGCCATTTTGAGAGCTCGAACCAGGTTAAAATTTCCACTATTCGACAGTTATAACCATGATATTTAAAATGATTTTAGATTGTCATATCTGTAGACCAAATAACTGCACATTAGTAAAACCTGAAAACAGTAGGCAGTAATTGAATGCATTTGAGAAACGAGTAAAATCAGTAATCCGTTCTCATATTCATGAGTGCAATAGCCAAGTTTCATTACGATACTAGTCATACTATGGATATGACTCCATTGTCCACAGGTCTCACTGGTGTACTCAGTAATTCTGCAACCCTGCTCGGGAGTGTAGTTTGCCCAAGTCTGATTACTCATTTCATATGACTACTTGTATACCGTAAAGTATAATTCCACTGCAATCGTAAACAATACTCTACTCAAGAGTACAATCTGCCCAAAATATGAAAATGCATTAAGGCCCTTTCACCCCCATGTATTTCAATTTGCCGAAAAGTAGGTCACCAGGAATTAGGTCATCCAAAAGTAGGTCACCGGCGGAAAAACATCGATGTCCAAAAAATGGAAAGCCAGAAAACAAGCAAAGAAGCCAGTAAATTCGAAATTGTTGTGAAAGTGGCCTTTCAGGGCTACTTACAGTTTCCCGTGTGTCCATTAATGGGTCAAACTTACACTTCTCCCAGTTTTCAAGCAAAAAAAGTTAAAATAAAACTAAAAATGTATACAAATTCTTTACGACATATACTAGGTCTTGTTATATTTATTTTTTGATTCAAATTGTTAATTTTTATTAAAATAACAAGATTCAAGATTCAAAATTACTCCTTTTTAACGGAGGGTTCGAAAACGAACCAATGAGCACATACGTGCCACCCTGTGCGTTTCACAGGATTAGGTGGATGGCAT
>JAQGBW010003977.1:0-14857 GCA_034698625.1 Julus scanicus | reverse complement strand
AAATTTTATTTTTGAAAAATTTTTGCAAATTTTATTTTTGAAAAATTTTTGCAAATTTTATTTTTGAAAAATTTTTGCAAATTTTATTTTTGAAAAATTTTTGCAAATTTTATTTTTGAAAAATTTTTGCAAATTTTATTTTTGAAAAATTTTTGAAAATTTTATTTTTGAAAAATTTTTGAAAATTTTATTTTTGAAAATTTTATTTTTGAAAATTTTATTTTTCAAATTTTATTTATCAAATTTTATTTTTCAAATTTTATTTTTCAAATTTTATTTTTCAAATTTTACTTTTGGAAATTTCTGGTAAAACCACCATTTTTCTAAAGTAAAAACGAGTACCATAGTGGACCATATTTCCTCCTAAATGTGATCACATATAAATGGCCACATATTTGCCCAGTTCTGGTTAATAGGTAGACAACAGAACAGGGACAGTCATAAATTGCTAGAAAAAATTCTTTATACACTGAGATGTTATAGGTTTTGAGTACTTGAGTACTTCTCTTGACCGCCCTCATATATTTGGTACAAGTGAGTTCTGGCAGTTAATTAACGAACCGTTTATTTTTTATTTTCTCTTCTGCAATTTGATTGGACGAGGTTATGCCTTCTTTTGAGTTATGCGACCAATTGTTGATCGACTCGCAAGTCCCTCTCGTAAAAATGTGGCCGCGAGGGGGCGTACAGTTGTCAATTACGTTAATTGCAGTTTAATTAATTTTTATTTTGGCATTTGCGGCGAGCATGATGAAATGTCAATCTTGACTTTTCCTCATTAATTACCTGAATTATCTTTTAAACGTGCGTGCAAACCGTTTCATTGTGTCCTAGAGATGGCCGGAGCTTAACAGAGGTTTAATTTCGCTACCAGAAAACAAAAGAACAATTAGACCGCTTTAATGAAGATGCGGTGATTTAGGGATTGAAAACCGCCTTCCAAATTCTAACCCACCCCCACTTTGTAATCTTTTTTTTTACCTAAGATGAAATAGTTTACACTAATACCTGTCCTCGAGCCAATCCAATCTAGTTTCTTGGTTTCTCGTTTGAATTATACAATGTATAGTTTGTAAAAGTATTTTTTTCTTGGAAATTAGCCCCATCAAGCTTTTTAATTCTTAATCAACGGAATCCTTGAAGAATAATGTAGTTTTAATTCCTGGTAATCTGGTCGTTAATCTAGAATTTATCTGAAAATGAATTTAAATCTTGTAATTGGGTTTAATCTAAATTTTAATTTAGTTAACTAGTTTTAATTTGAAAACACGTATAGTTTGCCAAATTGTCTCTTGGGAATTTTTATGTTATTTTCAGGGAATTTCCCTTATATAGTGGTTCTTCTGTAGACTTGCATACAAACAAGGAAGTTCATGCATCGAATATTGGATAGGCGGGGTCGTAAAACGTATAGAAGTTCTCATTAACCTTTACCCCGCCTCGTAAGCCGATTCATAGCCGTTAGCCGTTATACACTTCCGTTTCACCGCCACTGCTGAACATGCAACCAAATACAGAAACCAAAGACGTAAAAAACGTAAACAGATTTCCCTTATCCTTAAACTTTTAATAAATACATGGTTTGTTACATTTTATAAATAGAATTAAAAAGGACGGGGTCTTAGAACTTCAACCTTAACCCCGCAGCGTAAGCTGATTCACAGCCGTTAGCCGTTACACACTTCCGTTTCACCGCCACTGCTGAATTTACAACCTACCGAAACCAAGACGTCAAAAACGAAAATAGATTGTCCTTATCCTTATACACTTCTGTACATTGTTAACAAATTCCGAGAAAATATTTTTCAAAAATCCAATTTCCATGCAAACGTGTTCTCCAAATCATTTTTTTTATCCCCTTAGCAAAAATTAACCTAGTAATTCATTTTCGTTAGCCGGCCTTACAAAGTAAGCCCGAATCTCTATAATCTTTTGCATAATGTTAAATTAATGTCCAATTAATATTCGCTCGCCTCTGCGATAAGGCAGAATAATTAATTAGAATTCTTTATCGGTTTCTCGTTCGTTAATATAGCTATATAGCGTAGATGGGCGTCCTGAATCCATGGCCGGTGCAAAAGTCGATCTTGTTGGACTGGTCATTAAGTGGATTTGGGAATGGACTCGGTGAAAGCAGTTTCACCCCAGGGCCTTTAGGGGGTTATAGCGTTAAGTTAAGGGGAGATGCAACATTAGCGAATTTAGCCGCGACCCCATGCGGCGAGAAATATGACACCACCACAAATTGAATTTCAGATTTATTGGAATTGAAATGAAGCCTCTAATAATAATAAATTTTTCATGTTAAACTTTGTACGAACAACTGTAAAAAGAGGATTCACCTGCGAAGTTTTAAACCCTCGTTCAGTTAACATTTAGCCTTTCCTAGGGTCTTTTACGTTATTACGTTATCCTACTTTTAAAAAAAAGTGGTGTTTTTTTCTTTCTTTTTAGGCTCATTTAGCTTTCATGAGTTAGCAGTTCTAGACAGTCAGTTATGTTTGCTTATTTATGAAAAAAGATTTAAAAAAAATTGGTTCACTCGAAATGATGCCAATAGGCTTTAAGCATGGATTGGGAAGGGCGTATTCCCTGGCCTACCAAACCATAACGCCAATAGAGGCGCTGCGATCGATTTTTGGGGCATTTCCTATTTTGTGTGGATTAAATTTAGTTTAAAACCTTGATGTTTCAACTTCGTACATGTACATACGAGTGCATTATGCCATCTTCTTGATTGAGCTACTAAGTAATTAAAGTGTAAGACTACATTGTTAAATTATGTAATTTATGGTATAACTTTCATGCATTTATCATAGTGGCAAATCAGTACTTCCTTCATTTCATTGAGAAATTATAGACAATTTGACATTAAAAAATAAATTGTGAGCCGTGACAACTGTATCCCTTTGTTTAGTGTGCCACGACAGTTTTAGGTCAAATTTAGTGTGCCATGAGCTGAAAAAGTTTGAAAAACACTTGTGTAGAATGATATAGATTCATACTGGAAGCACCCCATGCATGCAAGATCGAAGTTAGGACATTTTCTCTAATGGGACTTTAGGCCTCACTTTACTTTAAGCATCAGTTACTACATTACTTGTTTACTAAAGTAATGACTTTAATTAACTTGGGTATTTTGCTGCATTAGACAAGAGTCACAAGACTGATGAATGCATATATGTCACGATATGAATTTGAATTTAGGTATTGACTTCTTGTGGTTGGGGGTCCGTAATTACGGTGGACTTAAACAGACGAAAAAAAATACCTTTAAGAAAAACAATTTGCTTAGGGAATTGAAACGAAAAAGAAAATTAAGCTAAAGGGAGGCCCGGCGAGAGTGAAAAAGGGGAAATGGTTTCAGAGACGCAATGTCATCGTGTTTTTCCTAACATCTATTCCACGTCTGCTACATATAGAAAACTTGCTGTTGGACCATATAGGAAAAGACAATCGGGTTTCAATTGACTTTTTTCCCTCTTTTTCCATCAAATTATGATGATGGTGATGATGATGATGATGATGATGAGATGCTAGAAACCCACCAGGCGTCGACTCCGTGTCGCCTTTCTTTTACCAATCCGTTCAGCTTATTTGCAATTGAATAGTTCACAAATGTAATCCAATTAAGTAGTTAAATGTTGAAGGATGAAAAAATGCTCAACTTTGGATTTCCATTGTTGAGCGTACCAAAATAGGGGGTATAAAAAACGGTCAAATGACGGAGAGGCCCGTGTGAATCGAGGTGCCTGTTTTGGTCCAGATACATGTACAGTGTGTGTACAATTGAACCTCCTTATGTTGGGGTGCTGAGGAAGCTGAAAAAAATACATTTTAAAGTTTAACCTTTACAGTGTTCAAATTTCCACAAAAACTACTACTGATGTTATAAACACAGCAACTCACCACATTTTCTACATTTGAATAATCGTTATAAAATCAGGATGGTAAGGCATAAAGCATCCATTATTACTTTTATTTGCAAATTAGGGACAATTGGGCATGGCGGGGACAGAATTCATGTATGGGATGAAAGTCATGGAATTTTCGTGGCTTAACAACTTATTGTAAGCACAAGGATTTGGGAACCAAGATGCATGCATGCAACAAAGTAAACTAAGTATTTCAAAAAAGGTGTTCCACCAGAACAGATTTTCTCCAAAATGTAAATTTTGGCAAAATTAACTTCATCATCAACATATAAAAGATGTAAATCAAACTATTTAATTGTTATTTGAACGGATAAAACATCAATTTTCACTTTGATTTGCAAATTAGGGACAATTGGGCACGTTTCCATCAAAGGGTGAACACAGTGGAGACAGAATGCATGCATGGGATGAAGTCAAATTGCAATATAGTAAAAACTTTTCATGGAATTTTCGTGGCCTTTAGACAATTAAAACAAATTATTATTGTAAGCACAAGAAGTTTTGGAGAAAGTAGACTATAAGCATTTCAAAAAAATGGTTCCACCAAAACATAGTTTCTCCAAAATGTAAATTTTTGCAAAATTGACTTCATCATCAACTTATAAAAGATGAAAGTCAAACAATTTAACTGTCATCTTTTATTTATTTGTCACGGTTGCTAGCTAGTCTGAGAATTTTTCATGCAAAATATGGAATTTCTGACACATTGCGTGTTTAAAGTCATATTATTTATATTTATTTTAGACCGCACCTTTCGTATACTGTAGCCATTTGATAAATTACTAATGAAGAATATGAATACATAATTTCACAGATTTAAACAGAGATTAATGGCTTGCATATTCCAAAAATGGACCTAATACAAGTTAGGAGGTGCCCAGAGTTCAAGGGTGCCCAAGAATAGAGGTAGCGGTGGACAGCACGTGGTAACCTGACTGCCATTTTGTCTATTAAATTTCCTGGGATGCATCTGCGGTGTTGGCTAACCGTTTCTTCTCATTGTGATTTTTCTGACAAAAAAAAGGTAACAAAAAAGTTTTTCTTTTTAATAGAAAATCGCAGGATTTATGCCAAATTAATCAAGAAAGCGTCCCGCCTCGAGACTCAAAGAACCTCGGAACGGAAGTTAAGAATTTTTGCTTAGCAACTGTCCACAGGATCGAGGGATATATATATATATACAGGGAGGGGGTGAAGAATTGAGGGGTGCCGATGATAAAGGCGCCTAAATGCATACCTATTAAGGTGTTGGGAAGTTGCCCCCACACAATGCTGGCTAAGAATTCACGCTCCCTCCTTATATTAACTTATACCATTTGCAGCGTGCTAGCATAGTTTTGGTGAAATTAGCGGATTTAACGCATTATTTCAATGAAAAAAGCTTGTCATCCACATTAGAATGTGCGCAATTTTTCACTTTTGTTATGTATACTCTTCCAATTTACCACTCTTGTTGGCCTACACCTGCATGACGCATTATACCTTGGTAAAGTTTCTAATGGCTTGTCACACCTGCGCAACTCACGGTGTATATACCGTTCTGCTTTTGCATTTTATTGCATAGTCTGACATCATTGGAAACAGACTAAGGGGCCATCCAAAAAGGACGTCCGCGAAACTCCTTCATAAATTGACTCCCACCCTCGCTCCACCCCCTGTTCACACCGTCTCCAGAAAACATATACTCTTGCTGAAAACAAAGAGTAAAAAATGCCTATTAGGGGTGATCCATAAATTATGTCACACTTTTTTGCCTCTTTTTAAACACCCCCCACTACTTTGTCACAATTGTCACAAATTTTACTACACCCATCCATAATTATGTCACAACCCGTCGATTACCTTCCCCCCCCCAATTATTTTTTAATAATTCTATATTCTTTTGTAATTTTATCGGGAAGAAAGTTTTAAGTCACTACAGGACCCAAATCTTTTTCCCAACTGCTATTCATAATTTCAAATGTTAAAAAATAAAAAAAAATAAAATTTACCGCATATTTTTTACCGTTTGAAATAAATTTTGATTGTGTGATGTCACATTACCGAACCAACCCCCCACCCCTTGGTCACAATTGTCACAAAAACCAAACAACCCACCCACCCCCTAGGTGTGACATAATTTTGAACGGTCCCTTATTGTTTATTTGGGAAGAATTGAGTGGACGTTTAGGGAAAAATCATGTCTCAAACGGCATCACGTGATGCTGGGCTTTTATTGTCAAATTTTATTGTCAAGGCCCATATATAGCTTGACTCATCTCACAATTATGTGCTATAGAATAGGAATTTGAAAACATAATAATTAAAAGCTAATTCCAAAATGGCAATAGTCTTATGTGGCAAAACGTCATCAGTATTCCGTAAAATGGGCTTGTTTTTAATAAAATTCAATGAAATATTTATACATATATGAGAAATTAAGATTTTGTATATTGCATAACGAAATATGCAGTTGGCATTAAACGTTTTCCAGCATCCTGCTGAGCCTATTTTTTTTTTTAAGTTTTAAGCTTATGGCACTTTTTTTCTAACTTATGTGGCATTTTATCATCATAAATTCGTTGTATAACGTTCCGCTAGGACGAATTTCGATTAACGGGGCATCAGTTGAAAATCACTTTTTAATCGACTCCAATTTCTTAAATGATATCCCCATGTTCATACGCATTAAGGGGTTACAAGAGAAATGTGTTTTTAAAGCAGTTTGCGGCATGCTTATGTGAGCTACAAATTGCATTTAAATATAATGAAATCTGTAGGTCTAATTCTATTTGGTGGCTCTAAAAAACAATTCTGGGAAATGTTCAACTTCTTGCCTTTGCCACCGTGTGTCTCATATTTAGATTAGTAATGTTTTTTTTGTTTTGGTTTTGGTTTTTTTCTTTGTTATTTATTTAATGTCTTCATGCACATGTGACCAGTAAGCATCTTCATGCAAATGAGTCTTGTTTAATCATGCAATTATAATTAAGTTGATAATAAGAGATGTTCATCAAATACTTGTTTTACACATTGTGGCATCAGAAGTTTAAAAATGGTAATACTTAATACGGATTTATTAGTATCAACTAAAGTGACTTAACTATTTTAAATTCCTCGCTGAAGAGATAGCATCAAAGATATAAGATGCTGCATACATTAGTGTTGGACAGTAATTGAGTACATTGAATGAATTTGAGTAACAAGTAAGAGAACACCGAGTACAAAGAGTAATTGAAGCGTCAGATGTACTTAATGTGTATAAGTACAAATGTAATTGAATGGAACTGTACTCAAAACGTACACTGGGTGATTACAAATGTCCTTGAGTATTAACGTAATCTGAAATTATGAGTGCCAATGTAATCGAGTTGAATAGAAATAATAATTGAGTACATTGAAAATATTTGAGTAGCTTAACACTGATTACTCAATTCACATGACTACTGATTACAAGTACTCTATTCATTCTGTGGAGTGTGATTATTCCACTACAATCGTAATCAGTACTCTTGAGTACATTTGCCCGTGATGGTCTCCATACATTCGGGAAATTCATTGCGATGGATTTGAACATATAATTTCTGCATCCTCCTTAAACTCCACGTTCCCAGGTTTTTTCGAGCATATAATGTGCTTCAATTTAAATCAACCTCTAAAAAATTAACGGTGATTAGTATTAAGTAAGGTAATTGCGATTGTAATGACGGATATGTAGGGGGCGCAGCCAGCCTTGCGTGAACCGCATATTTGCCATGGCGCCAGCATTGTTCCGCATAAAATCACAAGTTGATGGCCTATCAGATTGTATTTTTTTTGTTCGCGAGATGTCTTCTGGATAAATTTTTCTCGAATGACTGGTCTTGAAATTCCGACCAAGAAACAGATCATTGAGCTGTAATTTATTTGGTTTAAACTGATTTTAAGGACGTGCATGGGAATGAAATTCTAGTAGTTTCCATATATCATGACGTTGCGACTACAGGTTTGGTCATTATTGTGGAAATTTAATTGACCTGTTGGCTTATTTAACCTTTGTTTTGTGTAGATTTATAAAATGAGCGCCAAAATAAAATTCTTGAGTTCATAGTCTGAAATTGTGAAATATGTTTACCATTTTTGGTTATTTATGCTTAATTATGTTACTATAAAAAGAATGTCAGCTATAAGACGTGCGGTCATTAAGATATAGGCATCTAGGAAATTCACTCGTGAAATTGTCGATAAAGTTAATGGACGTTAACTCTCACGTGGATTAAGCAACATCCTTCAATTCCAAATAACGAAATACAGCCTCTGCTCTCATATTTTTACTTAAATTTTACTTAATTCTTACTTTATTTTTACGGTAAGTTACTGTTTATTTATACTTGGTAGAAGTTTGGCATCCCTATATGAGCACAACATTCATGCATATGATCATTCAATGTGTTGTGGCATTCCAAGCCATTTTATACAAAAATAATTTTTTTGTTTGTTCATGTACTACATATATGTAGTGAATATACATTAGATATAATCACAGAATGGATTTCAACCCATTGAAATCTAGCTGAAAACATAAATCGTTAAGCGAGCGCATGCGCACCGATTAAGATAGAATCGGTTTTCAAATTAGGTTGAAATCCATTTCGTGACTATACAATTTTCTCGTTTCATTCGGTGTGTTATGGCATTCCAATATTTTTATAAACATCGTATACTTGGCTATATTGTCACGAAATGGATTTCAACTCATTGGAATCTATATATATATAGCTGAATATGCGCACAGATTAAGATGGAATCGGTTTTCAAATATAGGCTGAAATCCGGTTGAAATTGTGTTATGGCGTTCTTTTACATTGGGTATATAGTATAGTCACGGAATGGATTTCAACCCATTAAAATCTAGCTGCAAACACATGTCATTAAGCAAGCGCATGCGCACCGATTAAGATGGAATCGGTTTTCAAATATATATATAGGTTGAAATCCATTTCGTGACTACATCTTCTATAATTCTAAAAACACCTCAGAAACTAACAGCTCGATTAACCTTATGTTAGTTAATGTAACCAAAAAAAGGCACTTGAGCCTGTTGTCATTGTTCTGCTACCGTGGTTCTTTAATCTTTATAATCAACTTGACCCATGTGAGCGCTGCACATGGAACTCGTGGTTTCTATTAAAACTCCGAATAGCTTAATTATGCGCGATTATTATCGCTGAAACTGCTGATGAATGGTGCCATCGGCAGTGATGTCGTGTTTCAAAGGTTTTAAAAATATTTCATTTTAATCCACAACGCATTATTAGACAAAATGGCGAATCTGTTTTGATTCTATCTATCTACGTGCAAATAAAAACAACTTTTTTCATTTATATATATCGGCTAATACATTTGCATAAATGCAATTTCTGATATCGTGCAACGTGAGTAATTGCGAGCATACTCGCTTATAATTAATTTGATCTCTATTGTCCTCCAACATGGGATTAGAACAAGTTTGTGTATAGCGCGTTATCCATGTATATGGATAAATTATTAAATGTGTGTATATATGGAAGGTCTAATTTTTTAGCCCCCATTTTTTTTTTTTTTTTTCTCTTGTGAATTTTCGGTTCACGTCTATAGTCTCCGTGCTTCTCGTCCGTTGTCGGCAATTCCTAGACTTTTTTCATCTTATTCTTAGGCTGGAGCCAGAAGACGGTTTCAGGTGGTTTGCAAGTCTGCCGAGAGAATATGCTGAATCATTAAAATCATTAATAGTATTAACCTTTGTGGACCTCGACACAATTTTATCTGCACTTTCAATCACTTTGAACAAATTTTAATAAACAAGTTGCATTACAGTATAGAAGTTTGAGAGGGTTTTTGTCCAGTGATTCACACAGAGCCCCCCTTTGAACCGGCTCGTTTTTAGTCCTCCAGGACCGGGCTAATATACGTGAATGAGGTTAATACAATAAACATGGACGCACCGCGGGTACACCCGTGCATTCTGGTATATTCATTTCAGGAGAGCCTGTAACGCAGTAATTGGCTTAATAAAAATGGAGTGGATACGTGTACAAATTCTTGTTTGTATTGCTCATGCTCTATACTTGAGACCTTTTTTTAAAATCGAACTCAGTATCCAATACAGTCAGCAAATAAATGGCATATGGTATAAGGGTGTCGTTCCCAATTTCAAGAGAATACTCCTATGTAAGTAGTGATTTGGGCATCATTGTTCGATTGAATTTCTACTAGATCTGGACATTAGTTTGGATGTCGATTCCATGGTCTACTTGCAGGCCAAAAAGACCAATAGAAAGCATCTGCTTGGTCAAAGGATTGAAGATAAAGTAGAAGTTGTCTATGGCATAAAATGTTCATTCTCGACTTGAGGCCCATGTATAAATGAACCTGCCTTAAAACATGTTTTTCACTGGTCCTAAGAGTATGCTTTTAGACAGTTTCTACGGTATTATGTGCACTCCAATAGTGGTCGTTATGCATTAAAAGAAGATGTGAATTCAATTCAAATTTATTATCCTACGGTCAGCATTTTTATACTACAGTCAAACACAAATACAATTAAGTTACAGCACATAACATGTTGTCAGTCTTGAACTGATGGACCTTTATTGCAGAATAGAATTTTCGCAAGCTTGGGGTCGCCTTTTGAGAGAATTACATCGGGTGAATAAAGACTAGAATTCGTACATACTATGTCCATCAAGAGGTTAGATCTCCAGCACATTCTCGAAATATGTGTTGAATGAATTTAACTCGATGGCCTTGTATTTCTATCAAGTGATGTCTACAAATTCTTCAGGATATTCATTCCTGATGTACTATATTCAATGTGTATTTATACTTCATGTCCTTTCACTATTTTCTTGCATAAAAATAAAATAATGATTATTATTATCATAATGCTAATTTTATTAATTAACAGTATAGTATTTAGGAATTGACGATTACAGACAGGTATGCAAACTAAATTCGAGAAAAAAAATGATTTGCATAAATTTGGCATGCGATTAATTAGACTCATTAATATGATTAAAACGGAGCATGTACAATTATAATAATGGCATTTGTATTTGCATAATGCATTGGCTAGATCGCCTTGATAAGGTTATTGTAGTCGATGACAGATTATGCTGTATATAGTAAAACATGTTAATTAGACATTATCACATACATATCAGATAGTTTATATTGCTTCCAAAATGCTCTCATTCAATCAAACTCGGAAGATAAAAATCATTTGGAGGAATTTTGAAGCATACAGATACCCTAAAAAGTTAAAAATTGTACCATTGCATATAGGCTTTGTGGGCATAAGGAAACTACCAAAAAATGCTATTTTTTTTCTAAATATGGGTTCTGCAAGGCCCGTTCAGTATGCAGTTTTCATGAAAAGATGTGGTTTCAGCACCTGATGAGGAGGAGGGCGTATGAGAACCGAAATTACCCCTCAGTCCAGTTCTGACGATAAAATTACAGTTATAATGGTGCAAAGTGAATACGCAATTTGCGTTGGCTATTAGGCCTGAATGCCTAATTTTTTGTATGGTTCACGCTTGATATTAACTTAAGTAGAGGTGGAGGGGTGTAATGTTGTGGAGGGGGGTCACCTTGCATGCTTTTGAAGGTGGCTAAAATGTAGTTTTGTAGTCTGGCCCGGTTACCCATTCCTCTTGGTCATGCATGGCTTTAGAAGCGACAACGGCCAAATCTTTATCGCTTATTTTTTACTACTTTTTTTATTCACATCCGTTCGGTGCTTTTGCTAGATTTTATTATTATTTTTTTAATTTCTCACACTTTTTTTTAAAAAACCACACAAAAAAATCCACACCTTCCATTGTTGCTGAGGTACCGCCAAATGGTCATCTCTGATGGTGATCACCAAATTTTTGGATTTTGCTTTCATGGCTTTTGAGGACGAAAACTTCAGAAAAATCTTAATTAGCTGTTCTTCAAACATGGGAAGAATTTTAAGTGTAAATTTTCGTTGAAGAAAAAAAAAAAGGAAACTGTGATAATTGGGCGATAGTTTTAACGCCTTCTTTAAAATTCAATGGCGTTCTTGTATTAAGATAAAAGTTAATTGTTTTTCGAATGGTGCGTTCAATTATTGGGCAGGTGGTTATTAGATTCCCTTGCTAATATGTATTTTCATCGATCATAAAGATAACGGTAATTTATCGTGGTTTGGGACAGCGTTAGGCACGAGTTGCTAATTCGTATTTTTATACCTACTTGCATGGGACTACAGTGGGTTAATTCATTTAGAAGCAAAAAATAACGTTCAAACCATAAGTGCAGTCCAGAAGCAACCATCTGCATTTAAACTATACTACCTTCCCGTAAGAAGCTGGCATCTGCAGCCGGAAACGTTGATTTAGTGTTCTCGCGCATGCGCGCATTCACATCTGCAGAAATCAACATTTCCGGGATGGTGCTCCAGCTTCTCAGAGATTTTGTTAAACCTCTCACGTGAAAGTACTATATATATATATACACTACAGAGAGTTTTAAAAATTCTGCTTCCGGCTGCTGCTGTCAGCATCTTTAAGGAAAATGTCAGTGCAGCCTGTGCAGGTGTGCAGGTACTGCAGGGTAAGAAATTCCACCAAATAACGGTGATCAAATAAGTTTTCGTTAATTAAAGATCTGGCTTTATAACAACAAATACACTAACTTGGTACACTATAACGTAGTTTGGTCAGTTTTAGCGGATTAAAACTATTAGTCCACGCGAGAATATATGAGTTCTTGGCAATTTAATTTTGAAGTTCTCATTTTTGCTGTTGTAGCCATATCGTGCATTGGCTGTATTTGAAATCAATTGATAAACGATTAAACCATAAATGTAATCCAGAAGCAACCATCTGCAATTCATCTATGTAGGCACCTTCCAAGTTCCAGTGGTAGACTGTCTGCTGCAACCGAAAACGTTTATTTCCGTTTCCTCGCGCATGCGCGCATTCACATCTGCAGGAATCGACATTTCCGGGATGGAGCTCCAACCTCTCATTTAAAAGTATACTCTATATATATATATGTATACTATAGTATACAGAGATTTTGAAAAAATGTTAACATCTTCTACCCACACTTGCAGAAATCAAAGCTTTCTTATCATCAGTGCAAGGCGACAAATTCCACCAAATCACCAGTGATTAAATAAGTTTAAGTTGATTAAAGATCCGGTTTTATAATAACAAATGCACTTAATTACTTGGTACGCTAATGTAGTTTTGTCAGTTTCATCGGATTAAAACTATAACCACATGAGAATTTATGACTTTTTGGCAGTTAAATTTTCAAGTTCTAAATTTTTTTTTTTTTTTTTTTTGAAGCCATATCATGCATTGGCTGTATACGAAAGCAAAAGATGAGCGATTAAAGCAATTATTTAACCTGTCAAATCATTAAGCTTCGCCTATAAAACTAAAATTTAGACAACTAAATTTTAATCTTTATTTTTAATACTGGTATTTTTTATTTGGCATTGCCTCCTCGTCTAATGCATTTTTTTTTTTTTAACGAGGAGGCTTTTTCATAACCCAAAGTTTAAAAATATTTCTAGTATTAAACGAATTGCTTTACTAGAAAACAAACATGTCGCCGTAATTAATATAAAGCATCTGCTAGTACCTCGGCGACGTGTTTATTTGCGGTGACTAAAATGTGGTGGCAATTCTGGTTTTGTTATCGAACGTCGTAAATTGACAGATAACAATTTGACTTATTTATTGGCCTGCATGGGGCGCTCGGACAGGCCCAAGGTATACAATAACCGGCCGCCGGCTATTTGGGACGGGCTTACTAAGAAATACTTTTCTTCAAAACTTATCTCGTTTCAAGAGGGATGCCTGTCTTCAAATGTCTGGAGCTTCTCTTTTCAAACTAACAAGTTTTAATTAGTAAACATGCAGGACGGTGTGCTTTTTAATGGGATATTTGTCCTCGGTGTGACATTTCTTTACGTTCAAATTTCATAATCAGTATCTTTGTATTCGTAAGGGATATGAATGAAACAGTGCAATTATTGATCGGATGCCCTAACAAATTTTCAAGACATATCTTAAGACTCCTTATATAGTGCCTTCAAGAAGTAGTGTGACGTCTTCACGGTCTTTCATTAAATATATTCTGTGATATAATGACCATATCTAAAAGTGGACTAACTATAACATATAATGAGAACACTTATTACAGATGCACATTTTAATGTAAGGGACCAAAATTATAGCACAACTAACTCTCATTGCAGCTGGCCCTGCAGCATACCCAATTTGTTGTTATGGTCATCAATAATATTGACACCAGGGATGAAAATGGCCTCATGTCCTCCATGTCCTGAATCTGAATGTGATAAAGCATTCTTTTTTGTACTTGGGTATACATTTTCCCATGACCATACTTTTAAATCTGAATAAAGTTACAAACATGTGCATTTCCAAAAGTCCTTATAAGTACTTTATATCCAATTTGCTGTTATGGTCATCAATAATATTGTCACCAGGGATGAAAATGGCCTCATGTCCTCCGTGTCCTGAAGTTGAATGAGGTATTGCATTCTTTTTTGTATACAGTATACTTGCATGTACATGTCCTCACTGACCACACTTTTTAAATTAGCATAAAGTTGCAAACATGTAACTTTCCAAAAGTGCATATACTGTATATACATATGCATATCAATACATAATAATATGCATACATGTACATAACCCCATGTCCAAACTGTATATTCAACAGTATACACTTACTTGAATACATGTACATATACATGTTCCTATGACCATTCCTGTTTAAATCTGAATAAACTATGCAAACATGGGCATTTCCAAAAGTCCATATGTATATCAATATAATGACATGAACATATGCTACAGTCAATGTGTCAAGCTAGCCAATTTGTAAAATGACTGACCTAATCAGTCATTTTACAAAAC
>JAQGBW010003976.1:0-14868 GCA_034698625.1 Julus scanicus | reverse complement strand
TTAATTTTATGTGCAATTCGCTTAATTTTATGTGCAATTCGCTTAATTGGGGCAGCCGCTTAATTGGGCCAAAATGCTTAAGTCCCGATGTGTCCCAATTAAGCGGAATCTACTGTATAAAAATGAAATTGTTTATTCGTAAGCAAGGTACAAAAAAATACAAAAAATACAAAAGTTCTTATTTTGATAAAAACTAAGAATTTTTTTGATAAAAACAAGCAAGAAAACAATTAAACGTCTTCATTTGGTATTACTCAGTGTATTTTTTTTGTTGTAAATGTGTATTTTTTTTTCTTCAAGAAATGAGTTTCTTCCTTTATGAATAATTGCATTTAATTTTTTTTTTTTTACTTTTCAAATATTAAACATGTTGATCTTTCTAAAGACACTTCAATAAGAATATTATATTTTCAATTTTATTTTATTTTCTTAAAAAATAAACAAATAATAATAAATAATTAATAAGAGACATACTCCTAACCAGCAAACCTTATGGGATAAATCCCAACCATTCTAGATCCGTTCGGTGCATATGCCAATTCCGTGCTGTCGCAACTAGGGAATTTCCCAAAAGCTTACTTCTGCAGCTGGCGGAAGATTGAATTTCGTTGCTCAATCATGTTTCCGGCTCAATTACCGCGGATTTTTGCGGTAACCGCCTTGCTTTTCAATTTTGAAGTTATTGCTACGGGTAAGTGAGGTTTTCTGGAGTGTTTTGATTGTCCCTTTAATCTTTAATTTGACTTGAAGCCGCTCTAAGCTTGAAAAGTGATATTTACTCCAAAAGCACGTGCATTTCTCTCTGGTAAATATAATTTTAATTTGTGCTGATTAACACTATAGACAAGTTTGCGTTTCGGTCAGGGATAGACTTATGAACATAGTCATATTTTTCCTCATCAAGAGATGCGTTGAAACAATATTAATTGCTCTGATCAATTAAGTGTCAACATCCCTTTGCCTCTATCGATCTGCAGGAGAAGTTGATTAAGTTGACAGTTACTATATGTTTTTACAGTATAGCCTACTCGTCTCACGTATAAGTACTTATACCCATGTCATATATCCGCTCAGTCAATATGTAAGATCTAATACTTTTTCACAGTAAGAAAGCATCGTTTGTCTCTGAAAATTAAATGACAAATGATCAGTCACAATTGCATTTGATGCACAGTCTACGAATGTTCCAATTGTGCTTTCAATTCCTGGACTTGCATGATGCTTTGAAAAGTTATCATCATGACTTTTCTGAGCTTTTCTTTCTTAGAAAAGGATATCTGTGACAGTGGTCACAGATTTCACTAGTCTCTGACAATTAAGTTTTCTGTTTTTAATCCTTCAGATACTTCGGCAATATTAAACGATGCACTAGATGGACCACGTTTTGTAGAAGAGTCTCCCAGCCGCTTAGATTTCTCAAATAGTACAGGGACAAGATTGGAGTGTCGTGCCAAGGGATCACCCTCACCTACCGTCGTTTGGAATTTGTTGGATGGAGCACCTGTATCTAATATATCTGGATTACGACACATTTCCAATGATGGCGCATTGGTGTTTTCACCATTTCGCTCCGAGCAGTTTCGTCCGGACATCCACACTGTTAGCTACAGGTGTGTTGCTTCAAACCCAGCTGGCACTGTTGTTAGTCGTGATACTCAAGTCAAAGCGGGTGAGCTAATATGTTTTGAAATATTGAAAAAAATGCCTGCTTAAATTATCATTGTTTACATGTTTTATAAAGATTTTATTTCATGAAATTATATTAAAAATAATCTTTGAGGGATATTTAATTTCATTGATTTTACAAAAATGAGAATTCATGGGAGACCTGAGCCATTATCCAAATGAGACGGTACAGCTCACATATGTGAATTATATTTTGTTTTGAAGTTCTTACAGTCGATTATGACGTACATGTTTATGATGCCTTTTCAATCCGGGGCAACACTGCCGTTTTTAAATGTCATATTCCAACATTTCTTGAGGCATATGTATCGGTTGCATCTTGGATTAGGGATGACACAATGAAAATCGTGGCTACTTCAGAAACAGGTGAATTAATTGTTACCAAATCGTAGTCCCCGCTGACATTATCAATTGATACATTACAGCATAATAATTTTGCAAGGTATTATTTTTCAGATGGTAAATTTTGGGTGTCACCAATTGGGGATTTATTTGTAAAAGATGTGACTTCCTCTGATAAGGGCAGCAGCTACCGATGTCAGACTTATCACCGCCTGACTAAAGAAAGCAAAACTAGCTCTAGAGCAGGGCAACTCATTGTTACCGGTAGGATGTGCATCTAAGCTTTATTAAAAATAATAAAAACGAATATGAGTGTAAATTATTATCCAGTTTTTTTTGTTTATTTGATTATCCAAATAGCAGTGAAAACTGCAAAACTTCCAAAACAGAAATCAAATTCGAAATACCATCTTTCAAAAATACCATAATTATTAGTTTATTTATAAGATTAGATTTATTAGATTATTGATTATGGATATTAAAATCTGATGACAAATACCTGTATGTATCTTAATGCAAATCAATACGTTGTAATGGTTCTGAATCGTTCATTTTTCAGATCCTCGTGGCAATGTCCCTCCAAAAATTCTAGATTCTTCATCTTCCTCAAAAGTTCCCAAGGGTAGCACAGCATTTTTACCTTGTGTAGCTCAGGGTTTTCCTTCCCCTACTACTGTGTAAGAATTCTAATTTAACCATTCATTTATATGTTTAAAAATGGTCGCATACATTGCTAAATTTCAATTCTCATATTTAGCTGGCTGCGTCGTTCAGAATCAGGAGAAGTTAGTTTGATTTCTAATGGCCGCACCAAAGTAATTGCACATGGACTTTTGATTAGCGGCACTCGGGAGCTAGATGGTGGGGTTTACATTTGCAGAGTGAATTCCAGCACTTGGACCACAACTAAGGAATTTACATTAAACGTGCTTGGTAAGGGTGCTAAATATATATTTTGCAGTTAATCGACTCCTCATAAACTTCTCTTTGTAATTTTTACTCTTTGATTTCACGTAGCGCCACTTTTTGTTCAAGTGGAACCATCACAAACAACACTGAATGTTGGGGAGCCCTTGATTTTTAATTGCAAGGTATCTGGCCACCATATTTCTATGGTAACATGGATGAAAGATGGGAAACAAGTTCCTAATGAGCGCATTCACTATGATGAAGCACAACGTGTTTCGACTTTAAGCATCCCTACGATTCGCTCCGAAGATAAGGGGATGTATCAGTGCTTTGCTCATAATGATAGAAATGTGATTCAAAGTACTGCTCAAGTGATTTTAGGAGGTAAGCTGAATAATAAATTGTCTGACATTGTACAAGTTCGCACCAGTCATAGCAAGATCTAACGATATTTATTAAATCTACTGTGCTTATGTTGTATGCATGCATTGTAAGATTTTGCAAAGTCACCAGGCTTGTCTTTCTCAGGCAATATATCGCTAAATGGGATTACTTTGTGGAAATAACAAATGGTGCTTGACATTTTTTTATAGATTTTATCCCTGAATTCAAGCAAGTCTTTGAAGAGCACAGCAAAGATCCAGGGTCTGCTTTCACGTTGCATTGTGTAGCTATTGGAAATCCATCGCCCAGCTTATCTTGGACATTAGATACCATTGTCCAGAAGCCATCAGGCCATGTATCTATAAGAGAAGAAGCAGATAGCAGTGGTGGTATCCGCAGCACACTTCATGTCAGAAGAGCGAGGAAAGAAGATGGAGGGTTGTATACATGTGAAGCGAAAAATCGACTTGGAAAGTGGAAACATTCAGCGCGGGTGAACATTCACGGTATGTCAGGGTAAGTGCTCATTCGCCTTACCTTTTAAATATAAATCAGAGGATAAATTAACCTAAAGTCATGCCCCATATTGTAACATCATATAATACTCAACTTTCGAATGTAATGTAGTTTCAAATTTGATCTATGGAAATTATATCTAGAGGGAAGTTGACCCCAATCACAAATAAATTATATTTTTATGGGAGTTTAACAATTTTATTTTTTTACTACTGAATGAATAAAAAGTCGGTTTATTGAATGCAATTTGCGTCATTTGTTACGGATTTGATATTTATCCTGTGACGAAATTAAGTACTCTGCCATTCATTTTAGACATCGTGCAGATTCTAGTATGTTTTCATTTCTTGCATTGTTTTGCGAAGTGGTACTTAAAGAAATGCCTGTTTTTAGGTTCACTTGAAGGACGAGTTATCCCACCCGTAACTGCTGTGGCTGGAGAAGACATGCGTTTGTCTTGTCCTGTTTTTGGAAGCCCAATCAACTTCGTGGAATGGATAAAAGGTTAAAGTTGACTATACCTAATATGTTGCTACACTGTTCTACATTAGCAATTTATTTTGTATTCTTTGAGCTAAGTGTAGAATAACAGTAGTACATACACAATATTATTATATTATATAATAATTAAGATGGCACTTTGAACCTTGCTGGAATTTCCTGTCTTAGTCAGGAAATATCTGTTGATAGGAAAACTGTATAAAAAAACATGAAAAACGCTAATTTTTATTATTACAAGTATTATTACCACTCTATTCATCATAACTAACACTTTAATTTCTTTTAATTCAGATACATTCACTCTTCCAAAAACTGTTCGCCAGGAGGTGTTCTCCAATGGTACACTGCTAATTAGCATGGTTCAAAGAGGCGTTGATGGCGGTGAATATCTTTGCACTGCAAGAAACTTAAAAGGCGAGATTGCAAAGGCCAAGATTCAAGTGGATGTTTTGGGTAAGTGAATGCAGTTTACTGTATTTTCTATTATCATACTAAATCATTAGAATAACGCCTGAATATTGCTCTTGATTACTTTCTCTAGACTAAGTTTTTTATAATGAAGTTTTGAATTATTTTTTTGGTGAAACAGTATGTCACTATAGATAATTTGTGAAATCCCTCTATATATATATAATATGTTCTGTAACTAATCATTGGATAATTATCGAAATTTCTTTTTGCTGAATTTGTCAGAATTAGTGAATTGAATCAGTAAATTGTCTTTGTTAAATAAATAAATTACATTGAGTTTTTAATATGCATGCAATGTTGGAATTCTAATACAAATTATAAAAAATACACCATGGCCATTTTCCAACACTCCTGATACATGTTAAAAACGCTCATGAACTCAAATAGTCTTCAATTGACTAGTTCTTAATTTCTGTTGACAATTATTTAATAGTTAAAAAGTTCCTTGGAAAAATTACTAAACTTAAAAAAACCAGAACCATTTAATTTTAAAACGACTTATAAGTTTTCAATTTCTGTATTTATATGTCTAAAATATTTGTATGTAAATTATTTCTGTCAGATTTTATACTTGAAGACTTGCTTTTATTTTCCTTGGCGCTGTTCTTGTTTTAAGCAGTTCTTTGCTGTGCTTGTCACATTTCAGTTCCTCCCAAAATACTTCCCTTTGCATTCCAAGACGAACTGTTACGTGAGGGGATGCGTGCGAGGCTGCAGTGTGTGGTCAGCGAAGGCGATTCACCAGTCCACATTAAATGGCTTAAAGATGGCCATGCAGTGGGAGAGGACATGGGCATTGTAATAAAAGCCATGGATGAATTCTCCAGCATCCTGGCTATTAGAATGATAATGCCACGGCATAATGGCCTATACACATGCATAGCGCAAAATGCTGCAGGAGCAACCTCACACTCAGCCCAGCTCTCAGTTAATGGTAATTGATTGCTTTTACTTTTCAGCCCTTCCCAAGATTATCCCTTTTGCATTCCAAGACGACCAAAACTTCAAAGGCATGAGGGCACACATCGCTTGTGCCGTCAGCCAAGGGGACCTCCCCATACAATTCCAGTGGCTCAAAGATGCCAAGCCAATTCTCCCTCTTCTGGACATTAAAATGACCGATTATGATCGGCACTCGAGTGGCTTAAGCATCGACAGTGTCACTGCTGTTCATTCTGGCAACTACACGTGTGTCGCCAAGAACCCTGCTGGAGAAGCCAGCTTCACAGCTCAGCTTCTTGTTCAGGGTAATCACACGTTTTAAGTTTTTTCCACTGTGTTTTGCAGTTGGCCCCAAAATTCAACCATTTTCATTCCAAGACGATAAGTTTTCCATTGGAGGAAATATTGCAGTTGTGTGCATGTTGACGGAGGGGGATCCTCCTATTGAATTTGATTGGAAAAAGGATGGGAAGCCTATTGATTCATTATTTGGGATAAAACTAGTGTCTGTAAAGGATTTCTCTAGTATGCTAACTATTATCAACGCCAATCCCTCTCACAGAGGAAACTACAGCTGCTTAGCAACTAATGCTGCTGCTTCAGATGTGTTCACGGCAGAATTGAAAATCAATGGTAATTGACCATTTGATAAGCCCTAGTTAATTCTCTGCATGTAACCAATTATTATTTCAGTTGCACCTAAGATTGTTCCGTTTTCATTTGGTGGCGATCATTATTTTGCTGGGGTGTTGGCTCGGGTGTCGTGTGTTGTTTACCAAGGTGATCTTCCCCTGACCATTGCATGGTTGAAAGATGGTCAACAAATTTCACCAGAATCTGGAGGCGAGATACGCACTATGGATGACTTTACTTCTGTCCTTACCATTGATAGTATTCAGAGCAAACACTCCGGCAATTACACATGTGTAGCCAGGAATGCAGCCGCAGCAGCTAGCCATACTGCCCAGCTGGTTGTTAAGGGTAATTATTACCTTGTAAAACATCGATCTACAGCAATCCTTGTCATTTTTTTAGTACCACCCAAGATTGTGCCCTTCTTCTTCCAAGACGAGCAGCTCACTGAGGGCATGTTTGTGCGGGTTTCTTGCGTTATTAGTCGTGGGGATTTGCCCCTCAACATAACTTGGCTGAAGGATGGTGTCGCCATACCTGCTGATCTTGGAATTGCAATTCGAAATTTTGACGATTACTCAAGTGGCATGTCACTTGACAATTTGGCTTCCCGGCATAGTGGAAATTATACCTGTCTGGCCAGAAATGCTGCTGCTTCAGCTACCTTCACGGCACCTCTTTTAGTTAACGGTAAAAACACATGCTCTTGGTCTAAGCTCTCGTGTATCATTTATTTATGTGGAAATGAGCACATTGAAAGCCAGGAGCGATCACATATTGTCACTGCATAACTCACGTTACAAACTTGACAATGCATATTTCATTTTTGTTCACCAGCTTTCTATTAACCAGAAATTAAATCGGTAATCGGGCAGGTTCCAATTTCCAAATAATTTAAAAAATGTAGCTAATTTTCCAAAAAAAAATTTAACGAGTTTCATTTCTACTGAAATTATTCAACTTAAGTCATGATGACGTTTGTAACTTTCTTTGGCACTTATAATTATGCATATCCTCCCAACGTTTAGACAATTTTTTAAAGGTCGTGATGTTTTTTTTTTTTTGTTGTTGTTATTTTTACATATTTTGCTTGTGTAAATTTTGGCTGAAGCATTTGAAAAAAACGTTATGTTTGCAACATGAGTTGTGTTGTGTAATGCCACTTGTCTAGTAATGTGACATTTCTTTATGAGAATGACCGAAAGAATAAAATCTAAAATTTTGTGCGGTTGATAATAATTTTTCAACCGTATACTGAACTCCCGGCATAAAAAAATTATTTTATGTTGCCATTACTGCTTCTGTTTTGTGGGAGACATTCTCAAAGCTTAAGCGAATAGGAATTTTTTTACTGTCAACCTTTTGATGATGTAATTTCTTAAAATTCTTTAAAAATGTAAATTTGCAAAATACTTTCAAAATCGTTTTGGCAACCTTTGGCAGTATGTAAGATTCCACGGGAGTCTGATGATAAAGTCAAATCTCAAAATTTGTAATGGTCACCATTGAAACTACTCTTTTGCATTCCCTTAATGCCCTTGCAGTTTATTACTTTTCTCCTGTAAATTTATTTCCATTGTTTTGAATACAAATATTTGCGCTTAATTTTAATACTAACAAAGAATTTGTTCTTACAGTGCCCCCTCGCTGGATTCATTTTCCAGCACAAGTAGTTTCAGTTGTTTTGAACCAAGATGTTGCTCTTCACTGTGAAGCAGATGGTTTCCCTGCTCCTAAAGTTGTATGGTTGAAAGGCAAAAGTATGTATATAAGGCCATATATGATATTTCCATAGGTTCATGCTAAATACATGCACATATAACATATGTACCTCACAATTATTTTTCCAGATGACGTCATCGATGATGCATCGATGCAGATTTTCCAAAATGGTACTCTGCTGGTCAGCAATGTGCAGGAAGAACAAGAGGGTTATTATGTATGCAAGGCAAGCAATGGCATCGGTGCTGGCCTGGATCATATTGTTCACCTTAAGGTTTACGGTATGATTTGATTTCATGTGAATTTTGATAATCCATCATAATACTTTTTTTAAAGATTTGATATTTGCGGAAGAATGTTAATATTGGCCAATTTCAGATCCGCCTGTTATAATTAATGAGCCTAATACTGTAATGGCCAGAGTAGGACAAACTGCTGCATTAAGTTGTGTTGCAAAAGGGGATCTGCCACTAAATGTGACCTGGATGATGGATGGAAAACTAGTCAGCTCTCAGTTTCCTAATAGGTAAGCTTATTATAAATTAAGATTTTAATAAAATTTGATATCAGCCAGTTGTTCTTCATATTAAATAATTTTTTAACATTTTCTTAATTTACAAGGTACAAAGTTATCGATAGCATGGCCTCAGCTGGGTTGACTTCTGAACTTTCCATTAAAAGTATCGAGAAGCAAGACGGCGTTGTATTCACATGCTGGGTTCAGAATGCCTTTGGGGAAGATCAAAAGGATTTCACACTTTTGGTGCAAAGTATGTACTTGTTTTACATTCACCCCAGATTTGATTATATAGTTGCAGTTGTTAAAAGAGTGATGTCGTTTCTTAGGTCGTCCTGATCCTCCAGTTGGTCTCACCATCACTGATATTGGGAATCAATCAGCTCGTGTGTCATGGAATGAACCCTTTGATGGGAATGACAAAATACGTAAATATGTTTTGGAGTACAAGCAGATGGAAGGATCTCGTGGTGGTAAGTTTATTTTTCATTTTATCAAGAAAATGTAAAATAAATAGTGATTTCTGCAAATAATTAAATACCATGGCCTGATTTTCATTATTTATAACGTTAACCTTTATTTTAGGTCGTGTTCAAAATAAGACTGTAAATGGAGATCAGCGATTCGAGACCATATCTGGCCTGAAGCCATCGGCCACCTACTCTTTCCGAATGTTTGCGGAAAATAATCTTGGAAAAAGTGGCGGCACTGAACCTGTCGTATTGACCATCACAGGGGAGGGTATGCTGACTATGAGCCTTGCTTGTGGATGCTTGCTTTAAGAGTGCATGACTGCCACCTAAAAGCATGATAACATGGTAATGCTTGCATAGTGTGCATTTTATATTTATTTTTTATTTTTCCTAGTTTTTTTTAACCATTTCCAGCATTAATATTTTGCACTTAATTCCTATAGTGTTTTCGTTTATCACCTGTACCTGGAATGTGCAATTTTGCTTTTTTAATTCATTTATGTTCTGTGTTTTGCAGCTCCCTCTGGCGCTCCCAATAATGTGTATGTGCAAGCTTTGGATTCGCAAACCGTTAAAGTGTCCTGGCAGGTTAGATTTTTAGACTCAAAACGTGTAATTGCAGTTTCCAAAGAAATATAAAATTGGTCAGTTAGTCAAAAATGTTGCTAAACAATCGTGACAGCTTTCTTTATAGAAATTCTGTTTTCACGACTTTGTAAATTGTAGACCAAAACCACATTTAATAATAAAGGATTGAAAATTTGGAATAAGAATTAGTTTCAAGCAATGCAAGACTGAATTTTCCTAAGATATACTTCAAGGCAAAATTACGCTTTCATTATCATTGATATCATCATTCGTTCATCTTGCATGGTTTATCTTTTGTTGCGAATTTTTTATGTAAACTAATATTTTTTGATTGTAGAAATATGTTAAAAAATATTGTTGCATCAAATATTCTACAAACACTGGTTTAAGTGATATAATTAATCCTACTTTTGATCACCAGTGTATTAAATAAACGTAAATATTGAAATAATGATTGTAATCGAAAAATCTTTGCAATTTTGGAACGTTTATTAGAATAATTCATCAATGTAATCCGTCATTCTTGGATGGACTCTGTGTTTACAATTTTAACATTTCAAAAGTTCCCTAAAGTACTTGATATCTCCGTTTTTGAACTATTGCCTTCTTGAGCTTGCATTATGTATGATTTTTATTGTAGACCTTACTCTAAAGATCATATCAAGCCCCAAATTCATTGATTGTGTTTAATGCCTATTGTTAATTGAGGATGGTATTATTTAATTTACTTAAATTTTCTTTCATTTTATTTAAAAGCCACCACCCCGCGATTCTTGGAACGGCGATATCCGAGGCTACTATGTGGGCTATCGGCCTGCATCTTCCTCTGATCCCTACAATTTTCAGTTGCTAGAAGTGCCTGCTGGCTACGACAAGGGACTATCGTTTACCATTCCCTCTCTACAGGAGTTCACCAAGTATACAATTGCTATCCAAGCTTTCAACGATATCGGAAAAGGCCCACTGTCCGATGAAATTCTTGTTATGACTAATGAGGATGGTAATGATAACTTTGTTGACTTCGTGTTTAGCACTGCAGACATTTTTTTTGTGGAATTAACAGTATTTTCTTCTGCGTTTTAAATATAGTCCCTAGCAAACCACCCACCGATGTTCGCTGTTCAGCGCAGAGCTCAAGTAAAATTGCTGTGTCTTGGCAACCACCTTTGTCCGATTCCATCAATGGGATATTGCGCGGCCATAGGGTCCTTTATTGGCCTGTTGATTCTTGGGATGGTAGGTAAGCGATTTGCATACTCAAAAAAAAACCTTTCTTAAAAAAAATAAATAAAAATGAATAGTTTATCCGGTCCTTTTTCATTATCTGTGTCATTTGGTTTATTTTAAAATATAATTACTTGATTGGACAATTATTGTGAAAAATTCCAGTAACGCTAATGTGCACTTTTTGAGCAATCCCTCTACTTTACAATTTTATTGAAATTATTTTGATGACTAAGCATTATAGGTTAATGCACTCTTTGTCTTTCTATCGTCTTCTCAAGGTAAGCGTGTTGGTCTTGTCAATTCTACTTTTTCAACGGCTACCCTAGAAGCTCTGGAACCATTTACAAATCACAGCATCCAAGTGGTGGCCTATACGTTAGCTGGAGATGGAGTTCCCAGCAAGCCTATTTACTGCCGAACCTGGGAGGATGGTAAATTACTGATTTCTGTTAATTAAATACAAAGGGAATTAGAGCATGTGCGAATTTGTGACAGAGGAAACTGATGGAAGTTCCTTGCTCTTCTTGTAATAGTTCCAGGTAGCCCAGCTGAGATTAAATGTGTATCTGCATCCACGGAATCTGTGGCAGTTTATTGGCTGCCTCCCCAAAATTCAAATGGCCACATTATACATTACACTATCTACGTCGAAGATCCAACAAATGGAAAGCAGGTTGGCAGTTTTTTCGGTTTATTTTGGGGGGTTAAATGATTGGTATTTTGCGTTTAGTCGATGTCAGCATTTTAAGCACTGTCTTCAGAAATGTTACTGTGGTACTGCTGCTTCCATAAAAACACTATTGCATTGTTTATGGGGGGAAAGTTTGACATAATTTGTACCGAGTTGTGATTGTTATTCTTGTATTCTTGAATCCCAGACAAACTACAAGGTCTTGGGTCATTTATCCCACTTTGAAGTGAAAGGCCTGAAACGTTCGCTTCGTTATAAGTTGTGGGTTACGGCTTCATCGGTTTTGGGGGAAGGTAGACCCTCCCAGTCTGTGTTTGGCGGACCAGCTGCATCTTTCGGTATGCTTATTTAGCAAGGGAACGTTGAAGTGTAATTTTCAAAATTCCATTCTATAGAATTGTATTTTTTTTCCAGTTCCTGCTAAGTGCATTACCTTTGGTAGAATTTTCAAAGTCGTACAGAGTGCCAAATTGACTATTCCGTGCCCAACTGTTGGGATCCCTACTCCTGAGTTGACTTGGATGCATGGGTTAGTTTAAATTGTTGATTTGTATTATACATATTTGGGTTATCTCTACGTTTTTAATTAAAAAATATTAAATTTCTTTTACTTATGGGTTGTGTTAAATTACAGTGAATAATAATTGTTTGAGCATTTGTGAATACGAGTGGTCGTCTGGATCACATATATATAAAAAGAAGTGAATTTTAACTTATTGAATTCCTTTATTATTTGGTTCCAGGAAACAGGAAGTACCCATCGAAAGCCGCCTGCAATTACTGGATGACAACTCCCTTCAGTTGGCCACCATCCAGAGTACAGATGCGGGCAATTATTCATGCCAAGTTAAAAACGATTTTGGCGATGATATTGTGCATCATGTGGTCATTGTACAAGGTATTACGAAACCTTTATTCAAAACTGGGAAACAAAAAATGAATCCTTTGATTATAAAATTCCCCCTATTTTGTTAATTTTGAATGTTTCAGTGCCACCTGCACCACCTTCAGTGTCAGTTATAATGGCCACTTTTAACTCCGTTGGATTACGTTGGAAAATGCGAGCTTATGGAGACAGTCCCATTTTAGGTACACGAATGAGTTATTTTATTATGTAAGACATGTTTTTAAGCTCAGCACACTTGGTAACATAATGCATGTACAAAATTTGTTTCATTCGTAGGCTATGTCTTGAAATTCAAACCTGAATTTGGATCGTGGGACAGCATTGAACTTCAGCCATACCAGGAATCTCACACCCTCAGAAATCTAAGATGTGGCACAAACTACGAGATGACCATTTCAGCCTTCAACGAAGTGGGGATGGGAGAGGCCTCTGACGTCCTCATGGTGGCAACAGATGGTGGCGGTACGTTGAAGGTTTTGTTCAGATTAAATTATATTTTTCCTTAGGTATGGCAAAGTTTTGAACTTAGGATTATTGTTTTTAGCCCCTGTGGCACCTCCAATGGCAAAACTTATCGAGGAAAGCATAAACCACATGACCTTGCACCTGGATTCGTGGGTAACAAACGGTTGCCCCGTCCTATATTTTACGGTGGAATACCAGGCAAGACAAGCAGACGGCTGGACCCTGGTCACCAAAGGAGTCAAACCCAATCAACGTATGCAGATTGTGCCCGAATTGATCCCTGGAACTTGGTATACGTTACGCATGACTGCCCATAGTACTGCTGGTACCACAGTAGCCGAGTATGATTTCTCTACGCTGATGGACGACCACGGTGCGTTGTTTAAAAATTAACTTTTATAGATGATGTTTTTCCTGTTCTGAGCTAAATTGTTCTTTGATGAATTTATCATTAGAATTACAAATTTTACTACATTATTTTGGTTCTTTCCTGTTATAGAGGGGCATTTTTTGGTTTTTTTCCTAATGGTAATGGTTAGGTTAGGTTAGGTTAGGGTAGGTTAGGCATGACAGTGAAGCTTAATGTGCACCACAGTGAAGCTTACATGCATGACAGTGAAGCTTACGTGCATGACAGTGAAGCTTATGTGCCCGGCAGTGAAGAAGATGGCCCTCTATAACAGGAAAGTACCATTATTTTTATCCAGTATTTTCGGCACATTTATAACAACTTGTTCAAAATGTATAGCAATACTGAAATAGTTTGTTCGGTTGCTTTTGTAAGATGGATCATCAAATACGTTTATCATCCAAAAATTGTCCTTGCTCCCCAGATGGTAATTTTATTAATGATGACGTCAAGGAAACTTCATCAGTTTTCACCTTGATGGACCTAGGCATCATTGGACCCATTGCCGCCTGTTCATTCGTCATTGTTATATGCCTTATCGTTACTTGCCTCTGGGTTCGTCGCAGGCGTAGACAGCAGGAAGCTCAAAGTAAGTTTTGGTTTTGTTGCAACATTCTTTTTTAATTGATACCGTTATTAACTCTTATAGCTATATTAACTAATATAGATGAATATTTCTAAAGTTTCGTTATGTAATGAATATTTGAAAAGTCTAATTTTCATCACTTCGAATTACGATAGATTGGCTATTTTTTATAAAAGATATTTAAATAGTAAACAGTTTGTAATAACATTAAATTTTGTTAAAATATGAACGTCAAAAGTAATATAGTACAAATTGTTGGCATCTTTTATACCAAAAACTACAGCATTGAGTTATTATCCCAGTTGGATAGTTTATCTAAAGAACATCCAATATGCCATACAATGATTGTTGTATTTATCTGTTAGATTTGAGAACAATAGCTATTTTCTCAAAAAAATCAAAATGCATTTTTGCAGGCAAAGCACGAACTCCTGCAGAAACTTCTCTAACACGGCGCAGTGAAGCCAACCGTTCCACTTTAACGAGCCTACGGCAATCAACTGCTGGGCGAGCATCTATCGCAGGTACTTACTTCATTTGGCATAGTCATGACTGAAATTTTGGATGGCAACAAAGTTATGCAGAGATTACAGTGGATTTTGTATTGATTTCACTCATGGAAACACTAAAATCCACATTTCCTGTTATGTTTTTGATCTATAGACTCGGATGATGACATATCTCCTTATGCAATGGTTCGTTTGTCGGACTTTCAAGAAGGAACTTCCAGATCTGCTGGAAATTCAGGTATTCCGGTAAGTTCCCTGTTGTTCGCCTTTCTGGTTTTTAAGAGATTAATAAGAACTAGCAACCCGGTACCGATGCGCTACGCGCACCTGGCGTGTTATCCATCACTGAAAGGGTTTAATAATTTTGTCGCGTGAGCATGATATCAGCTG
>JAQGBW010003975.1:0-14871 GCA_034698625.1 Julus scanicus | reverse complement strand
TGCTTTTATGGTAACATGCTTGCCATCAATAGCTCCACAGCAGCTTGGAAAGTTCCATTCTTTTCGAAACCCATTTTCAATGCTCTTCCACCTTGTTGCATCAGGAACCTGAAAAATGTAGAAGATATTTCTTTATTATTTTATACGTTAAAACAATTTTAATTATTTTCCAGCCAATCACAGCGAACCCAGATAACGAGCCAAACACATCTGCAGCAGAAACCGAATGTCGTGACAGAATACCATCAAGCAAAAAGCAAAGATTGTCCCAACTTAACTCTATCGTCACTGACCTGAAAGAAATAACCAATATTGTTAACAGAGAAGAAAACAAGTTTGAGGTATTTGATAGACATATTGAAGTGCAGCTAAAAGCTATGCCATTAGCATTGGCACTGGAGGCATAGGAACACATTCAAGTATACTTGAGTTCAATTCAATGACGTCATCTCGAAAGCTATTCTGAGCAAGGTGGAGGAAGGAGGTAAAGCACACAATCATCATTAAATACTTCAAACGAATCATCGTACAGTACCACTTCAAGTAGTTTTGGATGTAGTTATTTTGATGAAGGTCAACAAGAAACACAGTTGACATATGAATATGTTTTAGAACAACAAGGAGATACTGCACAAAACTTAGATAATCCACCTACTGGTGAGATAATCCATCTCACCACATCAAATATCCTTACTACAGCAATGCAAAATGCTGAAATTGAATTGTAAGCTTTGTTTAATAAACACATGTGAAAATTGAATATTAGTATTTTGATTGATTATTTCTTACCTGTATGTACTGATTTACTGACTTATAAGGTGTCACAGACTTCTGGAATAAATTCTGAAATTGTGTATTTTCCAAGATGAAAGACATGTGTCAGGGTCCTTAAACTGCATCCAGTAGCAAGAAAGTAGAGGACTGTATGTAATTTTGTTTTTGCAGGAATCGCATTTCTTAAATATGTATCAGTACGTTGAGTGTGCGGACCCACTTGTGCCAATAAAAAATTGAAACAGGTGTCAGTCATTCGCAAAGTTCCAAAGTACTCCTTGTGATCTTCAGTTTCAAGTTCATTAAGAAGAAGATTTGTGCCTCCTAAAGACTCCCTTCTTTCTATCCATGCTCTTGTCCATAATCTCTTTGGTTGTTTAGCAAATTCTCCCTCTACTTCCTCTACAACAGCCTTTGCAACAGCTGATATTGCTGCATTTATCTTTACTATGAGTTCGTGTCTGCATCATTTTGTTGGGTAACCATAACATTTGTTTATAAACAAATGTTATGGTTACCCAACAAAATGATGAAGCAATATTCAATATTAATAATATAATTTAAGAAGTGTATATTGAATGATTAAGGCACAATTTCCCAGAATTGGATGTTTTCTATTGGTGTTTCAATAAACATAAAATGCTTGTACCTCACGAGGCTCCGTAGAAATTAAATCCTATTTTGCAGAAAAATGATGCAGGTAAACAACACTTTGTAATTAGTTAATCACGTGTAACTTAAGTAGGCGGGGCTTTACTAAACCAAACGAATAGAAAAAATCATTTAGTAGACCAACTCACTTTCCTAAATTAATAGACTAAATATATCTGTTCACACACGTTTAGTTACTAAAATACTTGCCACTTGACTAAATTACTAGCTTGGTGTGAATCAGGCTCAACTTAAGATTGGAGACACATAGAATGTTCCGGTTTTTTTCCGCAGCTGGTCTTGGTGAGTACTGTTAAAAAATATAAGTTTTCTTGCAAACTGACGAACCGTTAGGGCCATCTCGATAATGACCTGAAATATATTTTAGCCAAACATTGTTCCGGAGTTTGTGCGATTCATTCGATTAATAGTTACAATACCGGGGTTATCGTGCTCCAACGAAAGAAGTTTCGCAATACCGCGTCACGTCAAAAATTATCTAAGATCCACGATCGCGCAAAATCGACTGAATCACGTGGCGATTTTACATTCTTGCTCTAAATCAGTCGATAACCTTAATTCGAATGCTTTGATGGATTAGTTTATCCGTCGTCATTCAAAACAAATGACTGTTTTTGATTTGCAAGAGAGTAAATAAACTATTTAGACACAAATATTCATCGTGATTATTGATTTATTTATATCCCTTAAGGAGAATTACAACCTATCCCTTTCAATATGTAAATTTTAAACGACACTCACAGCCAAAAAAAAAGAGATTAAATAGAAATGAAAATTGTTTAAAATAGCTTAATGGTTCAGCAAATGCATCATTTTGTTGTTTTTCACTTTGAAGTAGTAGATTTTTACAAAATTAATAAACAAGTTGCGGCGACACTCTTAAAGGGAAAATTTTTCACATACACACACAATTTCTTAACGGGGTTTAACACCCTATTTTCTTTTCAATGGGTAAATTTTCAACAACACTCACCGTCAAACAAAAAGAGATTAAATAAAAATAAAAATTGGTGAACATAGCTGGATAAATCAGAAAGGTCATCCGATTGTCGTTTTTCACTTTGAGACGGTAGATTTTTTTTAAATTAATAAACAAGTTTGAAAAATGTCCATTAATTTGCTCGTGCTGCCAGCATGTGGCGGCACGAGAATTCAAATTAACGGACTTTTTTCAAACTTGTTTATTAATTTAAAAAATGTACCATTTTAAAGTAAAAAACGACAATCGGATGACCTTGCTGATTTCTCAAGCTATTTAAAAGAATTTTTATTTTTATTTCATCTTATTTTGTTTGACGGTGAGTGACGTTGTAAATTTACCCATTGAAAAGGATAGGGTTTCAAATCCCCGTTAATTTAACAAACTCATTTTTAGGGTTATTTTGGTAACCTAGGGGTTAAGTAGGGACTTGATTGCGTCCCTCTTCTTTAAGCAAACCACCCACACAGTTGTTTGCACAATTACTCTCCTCTTTGTTCAGGTCATTGAACCAATCCGATGGCGTACAGGTACTATATTCACCTGGGGCTCATTGGATACTTTCAGCCCGCTTGCCATTGGATGGACCTGACATATATAAGAAGGTACTCTGCGGATCTGCGCAGAGAATGGGATAGTTTGTATTCTTATGTGATAATGAGTGATTCTTGCTAATTGAAGCGCAATTTGCGTATGTTGCTAGTCATTACGCTACAAACGATTATTCATGTTATAAAGTATAGCTGTGTTGTACTGTGGCTAAACATGAATAAACTTAGGAACTGTTCCGTTGAGCTTTTAACTCTGCGTTAACGTCATTGGATTTCCTAACCAGGATTTGTATCCTTATTCAGCTTCTCTTAAGGAAACTAAACAAGGACAGCGACTACGGTCAAATCCCCGTTTCAGATTCCTTCAGCAACTTTTTCAACTTTGTGAAACGGGCAAACGACTCCATTTAAGAGTCTGGAGACTCCGAGCTCAGCGACTTAGGTAACGTTGCTCCATTACCGCTTCATTCGCCGTCGGTGGAGAACGTCGCTGAGCGGTACGTACCGCTCAGCTCCAACATCGCCTGGTCCGTGCACTCTAATGAACTCCTAGATGGAGGAAATTAGCTTAAACTCAAAACAGCAAGGGGGATTCCTAAAGGTATCCTAGGTCCCCTCAACATTGCTGAGGGCCAACACCGGTCAGAGCGACTATTAGGTCGCGCAGGCGGCGCACTCGCTAGCGAGGTTAGCGATGTGCCCACAACGCTACTTATGGCGGGAAAACCCGCCTTGCATGCGAACTCCCCTATCCTCGGCGATAGTGAGGAGGACAACGCCAAGGAACTCATTGCTTAACCTGCACGCCTTAAAGTTTGAAAAGTGTCCATTCTCGTGCTGCCACCTGCTGTCAGCATGGGAAAATTAACGGACATTTTTCAAACTTGTTTATTAATTTTTTTAAAAAAAATCTACCACTTCAAAGTGAAAAACAACAATTAATATGATGCACTTGCTGATCCATCAAACTATTGTAAACAATTTTTATTTCTATTTAATCTCTTTTTGTTTTGCTGTGAGTGTCTTTAAAATTTACCCGTTGAAAGGGATAGGTTGTAATCCACCTTAAATTGCGCGTGAGTCGTGACCATAGTGTTTGAACGTGGTATCTTTATCTTACTAAGTTACCACCCACTCGGGATAAGCGTGTGGTGCCGGCCCTGACGACCCGATTACTGACGCGAAAAGCGAGCTCCTAGACAAGTATAAGCGATCAAGCAACCCACACTAATGCGGCATGTATAACAAATGTATAGTGTAATATTGCTTTAATCTAATTAATTTTACTTGAGGTAAGCTTACCTTGGTTCGTATTGGCGCAAAGGGATGCAATCGGAAGATACGCATGAATGTAGCAAACCAACGCAACTTGTTTTCATTTCACATTCCCGGACACAAAATATAATTTTCCAAGTGCTGTTGATCTTCTCGATTAAATAACAACAATGTTATAACATCTGCACAAACTTTTCCAAACGTTTGAAAATTTTACCAACTGTATATTTCGATTTCACAGTTGTTTTTGTCGCATGGCTATTGAGAAAACAGAATACCATAGAAAGATACATTCGGGTAATGTGTGCAAGAAAAATAGACCCTGAATATCCGAACGCAACATTTCATCCCACCACCGTAAAAAGCGGTCGCATCGTCTGTTGCTGCTGTTCTGTTTTTGCATTGTCATTTACAGTGAAGCGTTGTGTAAGTTAATTTACAGAAATAATTTAACAAATGGCAAGTTTAAAGGAAGTCGTTGCAAATTACCAGCAATTACATCAGGAATGGAGTAAGAAGCCTTGCAATTTGGACAAATGTGGACAATTGTTAGGTCGGTTGAAGGTATGTATACAATGCATTATTGAAGTTTGATTTACCGTCACAAACCCAATAAGATATATGTGAAGGATTACTTGCAACATAATGCCAACAGTCATGATTTTCATTCATCTACGAAAATTGCGCTATTTGAAAATTATATTTACGCCGATATTACAGTGGAAAATTGCAGCTAATGAATAAATACAAAACTGCGATAGATTGTTAATTGTTGGTTTCCATTTATCCCCCTCTATCAATCCCCTGGTTTCAAGTTCTGATCTGGGGAAACTATTGTTTCGTGACACATACAGGTAATACAGAAATACAGGTGTATTTCAGGCAAAATTATATATGGTTTCTGAATCAAGTCAAAATCGTTTGATTACGGGGATTAGATACTTTTGACTGTAATGAGTATCTTGCATGAACTTTGTATAAAGACGTTGGACATTTGATTTTAAAGTTTACTTTAAATTGTTATTGTTTTCTTTTCCACCTATCGTGTAATATTCAAACAAAATTTTTATATAGTTGGCTTTGACACATCTTGCATTTTTACCGACGTCCGGTACAACAGTTTCCAAGCAAGAGTTGATGATTGCCCGTAAGTAATTTTAATGTCTAAATTGTTTTTCATTTTCGTGTTAATGGAATGCTTTCTAGGTTTATACAAATTGGGCGTTATATTTAAAGGTGATGTCTTGGAAATTGGAGCTCAGTGGAGTATCTGCTGCAAGGATATTCCATCATTTGAACGTTATATGTCTCAGCTAAAATATTACTACATGGATTACAAGTATTGTACCATATTTTTTTCATTGCTGTAATTAATTGCTGCAATTGCTCCACTTAATCTGTTCCCGTTAAGTCCAGACTGTTTCTATAACCGGGCAATTCCAATTGCTGTTTAACGTTGATCTAAAACGTTGTACCTATTCACAGTAAAGCCGTCGAAAGACCAAAATACACACAGAGTAAAATCAAAATGCATTAAACCACGAAATATAAAATCTCAAAACATGTTTTGAAAGCAGAGGTGTAGGAACCATAAAATTGTTGAAAACAGACCGAATGTTTTGAGTTGATGTTCTTTTAATTCCTGCAGCCTCTTGTGACATCTGGGAAATATTTTCATATGCATGCTTTTGGAAGCAAAAACGCCCAGAAGTGTGTAGAAACCTCTGGGTGGATTAGAGAATCCACTAAGCTAAAGTGGTGGTAATTTTGCAAGAAACAACTTATTCGGATGGTTACAAACTTAAAATTTCACTTTTAAAATAACTTTGAATATACCTAAAGTATGAAAGTATTGAATTAGAGTTAAACATATTTTCCAAGGAAACAAACAAATAGAAAACCAATGAAGTTTAAATAAAAACATGAAAATTGTAATGAATTTTTTGGAAGTTAATAGTTAAATACAGTAACTAACCCATGTTTCCTTTCAGGGATGAATTACTGGAATCTGCTTATAAGCATCAGCTATTGGGACTGAACCTTCTCTGCTTGTTAGCCCAGAACAGAGTAGCTGAATTTCACACGGCATGTACCTATTATAGTTTAATAATTAAATTTGTGTTTTATTAGTGTTATTATTAGTGTCTCATAATAACAGCCATATAGGTTTCAGGCAATTATATTGTTATGGTATTATAATAGGAATTGGAACTTCTGCCAACCAAAGAAATTTTGAACAATGTTTATATCCGACATCCTGTTTCATTGGAGCAGTATCTGATGGAAGGAAGCTATAATAAGGTAAATTAACAAAATAAAATACATATTTGCATTCATTATGGATCTGCGTTACACTTTGATTGGAAATTTAATGCATGCTGAATGCATATCTGATATCAATTCTCAAATCATTGCAAATTTTTGCTTGTCCTTCAGTTTTTTAAAGCATTTTTTTGGCTGAAGTAATCGTTAAGGTGGTATATAACCTTATCGCTTTCAATGGGTGAAATTTTAAAACACAATCACAGCCAAACAAAATGAGATTAAATAAAATTTGTGTAAAATAGCATGATAACTCAGCAATGGTACTACTTTGTCGTTTTTCACTTTGAAATGTTAGATTTTTTAAAATTAATAAAGTAGTTTGAAAAATGTCCGTTAAATTTGCACATTATGCCAGCAGGTGGCCGGATGAGAATGCAAATTAACTGACATTTTTCAAACTTGTTTATCAATTTTAAAAATTCTACCATTTCAAAATGAAAAACGACGAAGATACCATTGCTGATTTATCAAGCTATTGTAAACAATTTTTATTTTTATTTAATCTCTTTTTGTTTGGCTGTGAGTGTTTTAAAATTTCACCCTTTGAATACATACTGTTGTAACCTGGTTGTGATCCCCCTTATATAATATTTTTAGTATTGGTTTAAAGTACAGGTCTCACATTGTTGAATCATTATTTATACATATAGTATTATATTTCATAATTAAAGTTGATACAGATTATTTTGAAATCAAGCACAATTTTCAAGATTTAACTTGTTAAGGTTGGTATCCACCAAACGACACCTACACATACACAAAAACACTGAAACAAAATGTTTAGCATGTTTTCCAAACATGTGTCGAAAATTGTGTAAAAAAAACACGAGTGTACGCACCTATGACACATTTCGAGAAACAAGGCAAAGCTGAATATTGGCTAGTACAGCGCTTTTGTCAACGTCTGAATTTTATGATGTAGACGGCCAAGTTTGACCAAGTGCTTTAAGGTTTGCAGATGATGTTTCAAAACTGATCTACGTCCTCATGTACAGTCCTTGGCAAAAGCGCCCTACCAGGAAACATTTTGACACATTTTTTCCTTTGATCAATGTTTGTATGTGTCTTATGGTTTTTTCGGTGGATATGCACCTTAAGCCAGGAAAACTTTATTAAATGTGCAGTTTCATGCCCTCAATTTTTTTTTCAAAACTTCAAAAATCAGACTTTTTAGGTTAACAATTTTTATCAAGATATGCTGCATAGTGTATGTACGCCTTAGTGACTTGTTATTCTCCCTACTTTTCAGATATTTCTTGCAAAAGGCAATGTGCCATCTGAAAGCTACAATTATTTTATCGATATGTTACTGGACACTATCCGTGATGAGATTGCAGGTTGTATAAAAGAAGCATATGGAAAAATTCGATTGGACGAAGCTACTAGGATGTTGTTTTTACCCAATAAGACCGCTATGCAGAAATTTGCTGCTAAGGTAAAGGAGAATTTACACATTTTATGATTCTTGATAAATTTACCCTTGTGAACACTTTAGTATTAAGATATATTTTTGCCTCATACACGCATCCACAAATTGAGTGGCTGACAAAGCCGACGGTAGTTGGTCGTACGCTTGCCTCTTGATCTTTGAATGTGTGGGGTTCCTTCTCTGTTCGAATTGTTATGAATGGGCAAAATTTTTTAAACGTGCGTTGCCACATGAGATTAACTATCGCGAGCTACTCGTGATGCATCTCATATTCCATAAAATTTCCTTCCAAATTAACATTATAAAACCCTCAAAATTCGAACATTGTTCATTGCACAGTTGCATGTGCTACATTGAGAACTGCTATAGAGCATATCAAGTTTTTCTCAAGTGGAAATGCACATTAAGTGATGGCTCTTTCTGATTAGTCTAAACAGAGGTCTTGTGTAGATCCCCACTACAGAGGGTTGAAGTCCTCCCTCTTTACTAAATTACGTATAAGCAACATTGTAATGGGACATAAAGATGTCTAAAAACGCTCTTCAAACTGAAGTACATCTTCTGTCAAGATCTCCATGCAATATCCTGATTTGTGATAAATTTAATGGGTTTATTAATAATCATTTGCATTTTTTTTTTTTTTTTTTTTTTGCAGAAGGAATGGTTGGTAAAACCAGATAATTATTATCATTTCACCGTCGAGGAGAAAGCAGACGACAACATCCCATCTTTTGAACTAACCACACAAGCCATCGAATATGCAAAGGAATTAGAAATGATTGTCTAATGTAAGAATTGCCAGATGGCTACCAAGATAAATTAAGAAACCGTTTTCTATTATTATTAGGGTCAATAAACTTTCAACAAGAAAATTGTGTCTTACAACTTTATTGCAATTAATGGGGTACAGAATGAAATCCTGAAAATTAAACTGGTTTGTAGTCAAGTTTTGATTCCAGGCGTTTGTTATCTGAAACCTTTCTAACAGCTTTCATAAAGTCCTCTTCAATGACATACTCTCGCTCAGCCCGAATGGCAAACATACCTGCAATAGTTTAACATAAATTCTAAATTCCATTGCAAAATGTATTTATGTTGGCATTATGAATCTGGTCTCTTTAATCAATTTTAAATTTAAGGTGAAATTAAATGGGACACACTGAACAATAAATGTCAGATATGATCAGGATATGCCAGTAACTATAGTCAAAGAAATAATAACTAAAAAGGTACAGATCATTTTTCAACTGAGATTACAACTAGTAACAACCATATTATTGATTTAAATGTTGGTACCTTGAAGAACTTCATAACCAGATTCTACTATATTTCTAGATTTTCTCACCTTACTATTGAAAAAATGTAAAAATAACCCGCATTTACTTAAAAAGTACTCACCGGCTTCTGTGCAAACGTTGCGCAAATCTGCTCCATTAAATCCATCTGAAAGTTTTACAATGGCCTCGTAATCTAGTAAACAAGAAAAATACAATTAATATAATGTTCGTAAATTAATAAAAATTAATAATTGCTTGATATTTATTTTCAAAGGAAATGATAAGTAACGCTGCCATTTTTCTTTTTTTTTTAATTTGGTGTTGAAAGTTCACCATGTTTTGCAACAGTAAAACAGAACAAAATAATCCCACTAGCAAACTTGCCAGTTCTTTAATTCTATTAGCACAATTTTAAGTTTAAATTCCCATTGTTATAAAATTACTTACCAATTTCTCCATGTTTACTAATTGGTGCAGCGTGGATTTTCATGATGTCCAATCGGGCTTGTTCATTCGGAAGGGGTATTTCTAAAAAGGCAAACCACATTTTTTCACTCATTTAGCAAGAATAATAACCAAGTATTATTAGTTGGTGATAATAAGGAAATATGTAAGATTACGAGTTTAACTAAGCCATAACAATTGTAGCACTCCTATTTCTTTACAAAATTAGGTTCACCCTAAAAACATTTATCCTCAAAGCATTCAATTATATGAATATCAACTTCCTTTACTGAAGAATATCAAGATACAATAGAACCCTGTTAAAATATGTTTCGTAAGACCGGGGATTTGGAACTTTATAAACGGGAAAGTTAAGTAAAGAGAATATGGTTATAATTGATACATTAAATATATTGAAATAACGTTCTGAACAAAACGTTCAGAACGTTATTTAAACTTTATTCAACGTTATTCTTTTAACTTTTTAACAAGTATATCTCAGTTGAGAAGTTACTTGTACCTTTTTCGCAAGACAACACAAGCTCAATTTACCAAACCTAATCTAACCTCTGATTTTTAAATTATATGTGCTCTTGTCCATCCACTCCTTTACTATAGTTACGGGCATTTACAATTATTTCACAACTATCACAGTTAACTGCTTTAACTGATAAAGCTTCTTGTATTCCTTCATGGAGCATGAATTTTTTAGCAAATTTTAAGATTTGTTAAGTTGTAGCACCATATCAGTAGATCGATACTTTGATTGCAATCCGAAAACTTATTTAGCATAAAACATATTATAATTGTGCTCAAGGGAACCTAAAATTTTACTTGGTATTCGGGAACCTTATCCAAGGGAAAATATAATATTAATCCTACAGAACACTCAAATTTGACTTGTTAAAGATGAAAACTTCTTAAGCGGGTTCCACTGTAGTACAAACCCGAGATCTAAGAAGGCATTTTATTGAGAGGAAAAAGGTGCTGCAATAATTTCAGTGCATGAAAGTTTTCTTTGCAATTTTCTTTCAGTTTGTTCAAACCTGCACAACTACTGCACTCATTAATTGGTTAGAAAACGAATCCATTAATGTTTCAATAATCAATAAACGGCCCCACAATAACAACAAATCCCCTAACTTCAATAAACCACTAACAAATTAAATTTCATACCTATTTTCCGGTCTAAACGTCCAGGTCGTAAAAGAGCTGGATCAAGGGTATCGGGACGATTGGTGGCCATGATGATTTTCACTTGCCCTAACGAGTCGAAACCGTCCATCTGGCTAAGAAGCTCCATCAGAGTGCGCTGAATTTCACGGTCGGCTGATGTTCCTTCAGAAAATCGACGACCACCAATGGCATCAATTTCATCCATGAAAATGATGCATGGTTGGTGGTCACGGGCATAGTTAAACATCTCTCTGATTAGTCGGGCACTTTCTCCAATGTATTTATCAACAATTGCACTGGAGACGACCTGTGAAATGCAAAGGTATTTCATAAGAAAAAAGTGTGATGCAAAGCTAATTTCGAATGGGACTCGGGGGAAAAAAAATAAGTCGGCGGAAATAAAAAATTAATCTTCAAAATGGGATACTGTACATATAGCAGTACTTGCCATAAAATACAAAATACGCACACAGTCAATTTGTGTAATTAATGATTTGTCTACTGAGCTCCCAACTGATAGTTTTCTATTTTTTTTTACATTATCTGGTATCCTGTGACCAAGCACTGAAGCTAGGGTTCCCCATGAACATTACACAAAAAAAGATACGAAACTTTTAATACTGTATAATAAAAACCGTCAGCCAAACAAGGGACAAATCTTTAATTACAGAGACTTTTTTTTGGGGCATATTTGTCATTTCTCAGTTAAAAATTGTTCTTTGAAATTTGAAAATATAGAGCCAGGTCCTGAAATGACCATAAATGACGTCATTTTGCTAACCAAAAAATGATTAAATAATGACCAATAAAGGCGTCATTTTTCTTATATTGATCTACCGTTAGGGCAATATAGCTGATAAAGACTAAGAAATCGCTATAACAATCAATCTCACCAAAGGAATAAAATTAGAAGATTTATCACTGGAAGAAGTTAACTGTGATTTTAAAAATGGAAGCAAATCCCGCCTTCGACCTAAATGGAAGTTATGAAACAATTGAATATACCCTTAACTAAACGATCAAAGAACTAATGATGAAAAATGAGTGACCAGACAAAAGCACAACGCATAATTTCAAAATCATAAAAGGATAGTTTAGGTTTGATGAATTTAGATAAGTTTAGGTTTCAGCTCACATGAGCGTTTGTCATTGTGCACACTTGTCATACAACTCGAAAAAGGTTCACATATGCCAAACTAAATTTAAGACTAATATGCTATGTTAAATGTTACCTTCAAAAAGTTGCAATCAAGTTGATTGGCAACTGCTCTTGCCAACAACGTTTTCCCAGTGCCTGGTGGCCCATAAAGAAGACAGCCTTTAGGCGGGGTAATTCCCACTCTTTGGAACAGTTCAGGATTCATCAGAGGAAGTTCAATGACCTATTAAGTAATACAAAAGAAACCTGTTTAACAAACATTTTCTTACAAATTTCATCTACAACATTAATAAGTTTAAAAAACGAAAAATTGTTATCACTGAAAACAAGAAAATTTAGCATATATTACTTTGATTATTAGTATCAATGTTAATAATTATTCTTTTAGACAAGCAATGCCCATATACTAAATTTTTAAGAAGAACACAAAAATTAGGAACTGGAACTTGTAAATGCGTAACAAATAATAATTAAAAAAAAACATTAAAAAAATATCAAAGACATCAAAAATATTTTTTATGTGATGTCACTACATTGATGCATAGTAATAAAATTAAAAGAACATCACGAATGGGCTACTTTAGAAGTCATTATTAGACTGAGAATGACCAACTAATGTGATCATTGTTATATTCGTATACTTGTTTGGATTTAATTTGATAAACACAATTTTGGTTGCCATGCACATACCACATAAATTCAAGGGCATAAAATTATCATAGAGCCATTAAAGATATATTTTCGTGATATTAATTATATAATAATATTTTATTAAAAGCCACGAAGACAACCACAATATAAATCCATAGTTCTTAATATTAAAGATCTGATGCCTGCTGCACTCGAGTGCCAGAAGAATTGAGCACATAACAAATACCTGTTAACTCGAAAAAAAAAAAACCAGCTTACTTGAATTAAACTCATGCCACGTTTGAACCATAAAAAGCAGTATAATTACCTCACGAAGCTCCCTAATCTGTTCTCCCAGACCACCAATCATTGCATATGTGACATCACCAGGATCTTCGTGTGACATGTTGTAAACTAAAGGATCTACCTCTCGTGGCAAGTATCTACAAAATCAAGAATAAAACATTCTTATATTTTAACTTTTTCTTGATTAATTCCTTACATAGGTCTGGTTCTTGAAAAGAACAAAATTTAACATTTTTAAATTAAAATATAACAACGAGCATTTTATAACGCACAAATTAAAATTATGACATAATCTAATACTTTACCTCATGATGGTCAAAGTAGTAATGTCCAAAGCAACTCGAGTTCCAGATTTCAACTTGCTTTTATCAAGTTGTCTGCGACAGCCAACAACATAGCGAGGCCCATTCGTGGCTTTTACAATAACTGCAGCAAAAAATCAATGATTAAAGTAAAAACCCTGATCAACCAACAAATAATGTGCTACTCGCAAGTCACTGGTTATTTTATGAAAATCACTGGCTGATATATTCACTGACATCACGTATGTTTCACTGATTGGTGATTGTTTACAAACTCCATACACAATTATGCATATATCACATTAAAGGTTGGAGAAATGAGGAGATAGGAAGAATTTAAAGAGGATTAAAATGATTGCGACCAGATTTTAAAAGAACTTTTCCAGCATTCAATAGGACACCACTGTGGAGAACCACGACTGCATCAAAATACATGAGGTACACTAAATGTGTGTTCGTCTACCAATCATTGTAACCAGTACCAGAAAACTGAAATTCAAACAGATTAAAAAACCAAACAAACGCCATGGCGTACATTTGTCTTCAGTTAACTGCTTTAGCACTTCTCCTACTATCTATAATGAAATAAACCAATAATAAAGTAAAAACAATACAAAAAATAAATAAGAAATGTCTAAGCAAAACAAGGAACCTCACCTGGCCTACGCTTTGCAGAGCCTTTAAATCATTCTCAGATTTCTCATACTGCTTTGTCAATTCTTTTAATTGTTCACGCACTAAGAAAAAGTAAACAATACGGACACTTATTACAATTCAATACACTGACATCTACATCTAAAGTCTCATCTGAAACTACATAGTGGCCATACAAGAATGTTCAACATGAGTCTTTGAGGTTCATATTCGAATGCACTCTTGAATGTACATATTCGGCTAATTATATCCAACGAGGACGAATTTAGGAAGCTATAAATTAGCGAAAGCTGATCGCAAAGTTCGATAGCTTGAAGTGCAGATACGCATATTTAAACGGCATAAAAACTAGCTTCAACACAGAAAACGGACGAATTGAATAGTGAAACTCACTCTCTTTCAATCGGCTCTCCACCTCTTTATGCTCTAAGAGCTTTTTGCGGTAGTCCTGCAGACCTTTTTCACGAACTATATCTACTTCCATCGCTCCTCGGACAGTCATTCTAATTCAAAAATTAGTGAACAAATCCAAAATATAACAACAACAACGAAAAACAAATCAGGCTTTGACCGAAAGAATGACTTGACACTTCGGAATTATAAAAAATTCCACCCACTAAACAATTGGCCAAAAAATTACCAATGGCACTATGTGTGCTAGTCTGTGTTTTATCAAAAAATACGGAGCCCTTTACAGACCAAGCGATAATCAATCGTCAGCTTCATGTAAATAGCGACTTGAAAACTTCGTTGTCGCCCATAGCCAATTGACAAGGTTTACAAAGACCGCCACGCCCTCTGTTGGCAAATCAGTGCAACATGACATAGTGATAGAAAGAGTGACAGACCATTCTGGATGTGTAGGCAATGCAGTGTGGTGCTCATGCGGTTAATTACAAACAACGGTCAGCGCTTATC
>JAQGBW010003974.1:0-14879 GCA_034698625.1 Julus scanicus | reverse complement strand
CCCCCCCCCCCCCCCCCCCCCCCCCCCCCCCCCCCCCCCCCCCCAAAAAATGACCAAAAAAGTGGTTACGTAATTTATGTACGCTCCCTTTTGACCGTTCAGCTTCAAAGTTTTTTGTCGGCATAACGGTGTTTTTATTTCTCGTAGCGCCATCTTCGGCTAAACGTACGCTGGAAACGGTTAACGACGGCACGGCAGACGTTGCGGAGTCACCGGAAAAGGTACGTTATCTCGATGTGTCGATGAAATGCCGGGTCGGATCTTCTCCGTCTGTCTTCTGCCCCCGCTATTTTTATTTTATGTTGTCGTTTTATACTTTCGGTTGTTTTCTTTTATTTTTTATTTTTTTGGATTGACCTTCCGTTGGCTAGACGTACCTTACACTTTTTATCTTCTGTTTTTCTTTACCCGATTTCAAAATCCGAGCTTTTAGATAACCCGACGACACGATTTCTTCTTCTTCGCCCGCTTGGACTACTTCTCTCCGAGCATGATTTGTTTCTCGTAACTGGTCGTTACGTTTGGCTTAACCACTAATCCTCGTCTATTTCCGGCTTTAAACCTCGTTCTCCGATTATGCTAATGTCGGTTGCGGTTGCGCATGCGTGCATTAACTTTTAACAGAACTCTAACTGTCTCGAGTAACAATGTCTTTAATAATGTTGCTAAGTCTTCACGCTTGGCAGAGAAAATTCTTTTCGCAGTTTTGAACTCTTAGATATTTTTAAGTCGCGCAGGCAGCGAATCGTACTAACGACAGGAAGCGATGAAAGAATTGTAAGATTTCCTTCGCTTTCGTTAGAAGGTGTATCCCGAGTTTAGTCGTAGCGCTGCCTGCTTCTATATTTCCGGCATAAATGTACGTAAGTGCAGGTGGTCGTTTTTACTTAGACTCGAACGACAGCCTCGAAACTTTCTCGTTTTGTTTTGTTTTTTTCCCCTCTCGACTCCTCTCGTTTTTTGTCCGTCCGTACTTTTATTTTCTTCTCCGTTAGACTCGGTCATTTATATCTGGTCGGATGCGCAATGGTGTTGCGGGTAGGGAAAGGACCTTTTCGGGAAACCCCAAATGTATATCGCGGCAAAACTGCAAGTGGCGGTGGCATTCACTTTTCCGCACAACTTTAAAATTAAGAGTTCGTTTGTTATGTGCTGAATTTGAATGTTTTGCCCCTTCAAAAACTCAAGAAGCCCCTAACCCTCTAGCTATTCAAAAACTTATAAAGCCCCTTAACATGTGGTCCCTTCAAAGACTCAAGAAGCCCCTAACCCCCTGCTCCCTTCGTAAACTTGGGAAGCCCTTAACGCTCTGGTTCCTCAAAAGACTCAATAATCCCCGAACCCTCTGGCCTTTTAAAGACTCAAGAAGCCCCTAACCCTCCTGCTCTTCAAGGACTTATAAAGCCCTTTAGCATGGGGTCCCTTCAAAAACTCAAGAAGTTTTTTAGCATGTAGTCTTTTCAAAGACTCAAGTAGCCCCTAACCCTCTTGCTCTTCAAAGACTCAAGAAGCCCTTGAGCATGTGGTCTTTTCAAAGACTCAAGAAGCCCCTAACCCTCTTGCTCTTCAGAGACTCACGAAGCCCCTTAACATGTGGTCCCTTCAAAAACTGAACAAGTCCCTAACCCTCTTGCATTTCGAGGGCTCAAGAAGCCCCTAACCCTCTTCTCCCTTCACAAACTTGGAAAGCACTTAATGCTCTGGTCCCTCAAAATACTCAATAAGCCCCTAACCATCTGGTTACTAGGATTTCAAATACAGAACCCCTCGGTTTTCCTAAACCCTCCACATTTCCAAACACGAAAACTGTTAAAACCACCCGTACACCGAACGACGCAGCAGCGGTCTTTTCCACAACCACGCTCGTGCCCAAAGTCTCAAGTCCACGATTATCGGAAGTACTTTTTGAGAGCGTAGCAAACGTTCGGAGCAAATCTGGTGTCGGATAACTTAACGGATACATAAACACGGGGCTAACTTTCTAACACGGAATGACTTTGGTTTAGCGGATCTTTTAAAACCTTCGTAATCTCGATTCTTAATCCTTAACTAATCTTCCTTCGAGGCCCACGATGATTTTCCAGCTCTAACCGGACCTAAGCTGTACGAACCATATCTTAAAAATCCTCGGATACTTTCTCTGCCACTCTGGCGTTTCCGAAACTACTTTTTTTTTAACCTTCTCCATCTTCATTTTTATTTTTCCCCTAAAAAAATCTGCTTTTATTTTAATTATTTTTTTGGTGATGCTTCGAAACCTTTTTTTTTTTTGCATTTTTTTTTTTGTAACCCCTTTTGTTTATTTTTTTGGCCTCTTCCTATCCTGTCCGACCCATTTTGCGTGCGAACCCAGGTTATAAATGGCCAGTCCATCACTTCAGAATTAGATCTGTTAAGTTTTTAAATACAGGTACGTGTTTTTATTTTTTTGTTTTTCGTTTTGTTGTTTTTTTTCTTTGCGTGAAAATGTTTGTCGCTAACACGTACCGTTTAACGTAAGTTTTCGCGAATTCTTAAAAGTGGCCTTTGCACGAATAATTTCATAATTATCGTATGAGTTTTATCTTATTGTACCGTGAAATGTGAATGTTTTGGCAATGTTGTTTGTGTTTTTTTTTTTTTTAATTTCTGTTCAAGTGGTCAATAACAGGGTTCCCCCAGACCTGGTAACCCTGGAATAGTCAGGGAAGTTGGAAAGACCTGGAAAAGTCAGGGGAAAATGTAATATTTGAGAAAAAGTCAGGGAAATTTACTGTAAAAGTTGTTGAACTTTTTAACGCTTAAATTAATTTGCTGGACTTTAGACAAAATGAGGGAAATAGTAATTAGCCGTATTAGGTTTTCTCTAAGTGAGGGTAATTTTGGCGTATGGATGTTCTATTTAGGCCCTTTTTAAACGGGATTAAAAATCCGATTTCCTGTGGTGAAAATACAAGTTTTCTTCATTAAAAATACAAATTTTCTTCATTAAAAATACAAATTTTCTGCAGCAAAATTGCATTTTTCAGGAATAAAACCCGATTTTCCTGCAGTAAAAAACTGATTTTCTGTGGTAAAAATGAAAATTTTCTGCTGCAAAATTTAATTTTTCGGGAATAAAAATCAGATTTTCCTACAGTAAAAAACGGATTTTTCTGTGGTAAAAATGCAAATTTTCTGCTGCAAAATTGCATTTTTCTGGAATAAAAATTCGATTTTCCTGCAGTAAAAAACTGATTTTTCTGTGGTAAATATGCAAATTTTCTGTAGCAAAACTGCAATTTTCGGGATTAAAAATCAGATTATTTTTCTTCACTTTTCAGTAAGAAAAATGCAAGTTTTCTCCAGTAAAAATACAACTTCTGCAGTTTGAGCTGGTCAGGGAAAAATTTTTTAAAACCTAGAAAAGTCAGGGAAGTTGAATATATTTTGTTTGTGGGAGAACCCTGAATAATTGTGATCAGAAACTCGGATTTATTCAAACTTCGGTAAGTCCATCGTGTTGGCGAACTTTGGACGAGAGCATATTCCGAGGCATATCCCTAGTAGAAATATTACTATAAAGGGTCATACGTGACAATATGCTCCAACATATGTGTCCGAAACATTTATGTATGGAGTTAATATACTCGTAAGGTGAATATTGGGATAATTCGAGATTGGTAGCGGCTTTAGACCTTTTCCCCCGCTAAAAAATCCATCAAAACGCCTTAGGTCCCTACTTCACAAGGTTTGGGTTCCTTCGCAACTTAAATTATAAAAAATGTAAAACACAAAACGATGACCGGCACATGGTCAACCTATTTCCCAAAGCATCCACATTTTACGGCATCCCAGCGATACGAATGTTTGTTCCATAGTTTGATTTCTCTCGATTTTCTCCTCTAGCGTCCGGCCGTAGAAGCTCCGCCCTCGTCTCTCCCCGTCGCTTCCAAATCGCCTTCCCCGCCTCGCACCGACGTGTGCCAAGCTTGTAAAAACCGCGTTTACATACTCGAGAGACTCATCGTGGACAACAAACTGTACCACAGAACCTGCTTCAAGTGTCTTAAGTGCCGCGCGGTCCTGAGTCCGGGATCTTACGTCGAGTGCCAGCAGTCGGACCAGTACGAGTGCATCCAGTGCCCGATACAAGAAGAAAAACTGGCCAAAAAAAGGATCGCCGAAGCCGTGCTCAAGAGGTTTTCGGATGTTCCCAACGGTCGACCGACTCGGCCGCAGCCGCGAAAGAACGAGGGTTTCCAGACGCTCGAAGAGTCTCAGAAACCTTCGATAATCGCGGATGCGGCTGCCAAGGCTCGAGCGCAGTTCCACGACCAGAATCTCAACAATGTCGAGCAGGAAAACTCTTTCTTTTTGGACACCGGGCAACCGCTCGCTCTCGAGGTGCCGAAAGAGACCTTACTCGATGATGCGTCTTCCAGACCAAAGTCGGAGGACGGCGATGCGGTAAATATTCCACGTCCGGAGACAGACCAGTCTTCCGATCACCCAAGTGCGCTCCCTTCCGATCCATCGCTTTCGGCCGAGGATTTATCCAGCGATGTTCGTAACAACAACGTAAAAATACCCCCGGCGTCCAAGCCGCCGCTGCCTCCTCCTGGCGGCGAGGATGAGGCGAAAGAAAGTCCGGCTAAACCCGCGCTGCCCCAAAAGCCGGCTCTTCTGGAGAGGCCTCGCTTCCTGCCGATCAAGAAGCCGAACCACGCGAAGTCGACGGTGGTTGTATCCGAACCGTCGAACGATGATCCACCGGTATCCGGGATCTCGCCTCCCGTTCCAGAGCCGCCGAAAGCGATCGGGAGTGCGGACGCGGAAGCTGCACCCGAAAGCGCCGAGGTTGTTATTCGCGTACGGGAAATTCCGGCTCCCGGGGACCCGGAAGATGTATCCGGAAGCGGTGGAGATTCTAGCATCTCAGGTAAACACGATGCCGATATTGTGGCCACACGCGACGAAATGACTTCTGGAAAAGGGGATCCGGATTCTAATGTCCTTGCTGGAACCGATCGCCCAGTTCCGGTGGCGGCACCACGCGCCAGCAGGGCGAAGCGACAGCAAACACAAGTGCCTCAAAACCGAGAATCTCGCCAGGCGGCACCGTTGCCGCCGAAGCGGTCTGCGATGCCGATGACCGGAGAAGTCGGCGGCGGTGGCGAAGTTCTAACGCCCCCGAAACCACCTCGCCAAGCATCCCCGAAACCGGATACGGATTATCCTCTGGATCTGAACCCCTTCGGAGACGACGATGACGAGACTTCCGAGACATTGGCTACAATGACTCAAAAAGAGCCGAAGAAGAAAGTGTCCCTCAATCCATTCGGCGACTCCGATGATGATGATGATGCCGAAGAAGAAGAAACTCTCGAGCGTGAAGTGCCAAAAGCCCCGGAACCGGCACAGAGGAGACTGGTTCCCTGTTACGTGAATCCGTTCTCCAGCGACAGCGAAGAGGACAGCGAGGGAAGCTCCAGGCTTTCTGCCGTGGCGGCGGTGAGCCCTTCGCCACGTAAAACGAGTCCGGGCTCCACGATCACGATGCGGAAGAAGAGACCCGCGCCCAAGCCTCCGGGAGAAGGAAGCGCGACATCTACTCCTGGAGTCACCCCGCAGACGACACCGAGATCCGCTCAAAAGACTTCCTCGGCACAACCTCCCGGGAGGATTCCTCGTATCGGAGGAGACTACGGGGAAAGTTTCCTGACGGAGAAGTCCCTGAAAGAGTTGGACAACATGAACCGCACTAAGGCCGCCCAGGAATCGGCTAACCCGCTGAGCCCGGATTCCCTGGATTCTCAGTCGGAGCTCGGCACCCCTTCTTCGATGCCCGCCGGAGCCGCTAGGACACCCAACACTTTCGGCAACTGGAAAAAGAAGAAGAGGGCGCCGCCGCTGCCCATACCGCGCAGGAGACAGGTAGCCCAAATTTTTAACTCGTCGGCAAATAGCAGGGTTCCCCCAGACCTGGAAAACCTGGAATAGTCAGGGAAGTTGGAAAGACCTGGAAAAGTCAGGGAAAAATGTAATATTTGAGAAAAAGTCAGGGAAATTTACTATAAAAATTGTTGAACTTTTAAAAGCTTAAATTAATTTGCTGGACTTTGGACAAAATGAGGGAAATAGTAATTTACCGTAATAGGTTTTCTACTAGTGAGGGTCATTTTTGCATCTGGATGTTCTATTTCGGCCCTTTTTGAACGGGATTAAAAATCCGATTTCCTGTGGTCAAAATGCAAGTTTTCTTCAGTAAAATACAAATTTTCTGCAGGAAAATTGCATTCTTCGGGAATAAAAATCCGATTTTCCTGCAGTAAAAAAAACGATTTTTCTGTGGTAAAAATACAAATTTTCTGCTGCAAAATTGCATTTTTCGGGATTAAAAATCAGATTATTTTTTTTAAAAAATCCACTTAACTGTAGAAAAAATGCAATTTTTCTCTAGTAGAAATACAAGTTTTGTACAATATAGTATTTGTACAGTTTAATACAAGTTACCTGGAAAAGTTAGGGAAGTTGAATATTTTATTTATGGGGGAACCCTGAATAGATTCCGGGAATGATTTTAGTTCCGTATCGCCCCAGTCGGCACTCTAACGAGAATGTTTAAATTTGCCTTTAAAATTCAAAATTTGCGGTGGAAATTTGTAAACGTAAACATCGGGTCGGTCAAACTTATATCGATGGAACCACTCGTTGGGATTCCACGGTCTTGGGCCGAAAAGACATGGCATTTCAGCGATGACAGTAGGGTTCGGAGTTTAAAGGCCCTAAATCGGAATTGATGATTTTTTTTTAATTTCACGTCCCAGATTGCAACCATTCCGATAAAAGATATCCAAGCGGAGTTGTTGGAAATCGAGGAAAAACATCTGGAGCTGGAGACGCAAGGAGTGCTTATCGAAAAGAACATCCGAGAGAAATTCAACGACGGTACGTCCTTTTATCTACCGTTACCTTTTATTTGACATCCGGATTAGCGTAAAAAATTTTAAGAGGGATTTATTTCCATCCTTGTTCCGTAGAAATCGATCCGTCCGTCGAAGAGGAAGATCTCATCCTTCAGCTCTTCGATCTGGTCAACAGGAAGAACGAACTATTCCGGCGGCAAACGGAGTTGACTTACTTGTAAGCGAAAGTTTTAAAAGTTTAAAAAGCCGATGTTTTAAAGTTCGGATACTCGTGTGTTTTTAAGCGAAAGTTTTACAAGTTTAAAAAGCCGATGTTTTAAAGTTCGGATACTCGTGTGTTTTTAAACGAAAGTTTTAAAAGTTTAAAAAGCCGATGTTTTAAAGTTCGGATACTCGTGTGTTTTTTAAGCGAACGTTTTAAAAGTTTAAAAAGCCGATGTTTTAAAGTTCGGATACTCATGTGTTTTTTGTTGATCCAGGAAACGCCAACAGCGCTTGGAAGAAGAACACGCGGATTTGGAATTTCAGATCAGGTGCTTGATGGAAAAATCAGGTACGCGAGAGCCCGCTTAAGAAGTTGGAAAGTTCCGCTTCTTTGATGTCAAACTTCTTAACCGGATTCTGCCGGATTCGGTACGAAATTTCCGGTCTTCTTAACTCTCGGGAGTATTTTTTTTGTTTGTTCCTAGACGACAAGAAGACGGACGAGGACCGAGCCCTCGAAGATCAGCTCATCGCCCGTCTGGTCGAAGTCGTGACTCAAAGGAGCGAGATCATCGAAAGCATGGAGATGGACAGAGTCAGGTAAGGGTTCATTGCCGGAACGGTCCCTTCGAAGACCCTCTTCCGTAACAAACTAACGGTTATTTAAAACAAATGTTTTGCAGGGAAGCGGAAGAAGATCAGAGCATCCATCAGCAGCAGCACTTGGGTCTTCAGTTTTGTAACTCGAACAGGGGGTCCATGAGCTCCCAGGATGGATCCTTCGGCGGTGTCAGCACTTCCGGGCTGCCGCCACCGCCGTCTTCTTCTGCTTCATCGACACTCGGCAAGGACAAGTCCTCCAAGAAAAAGAAAAAGGAAAAGGAGAAGAAGAAGAAACCGAAAGACGAGGACAAAGACACGGACGAGACGGAAAGCAAGAAAAAAACACTCAAGGATAAGAAGAAAAAATGGTTTTGATGACCGGCGGAACTTCTGTACTCGGAACTCGCGGGATTTTTGTACTTTTCGTTTCGAGTCTCGTACGTTTAACGTTGGTCTCTATTGCGGAACCGGTCTGAAATGCGGTTTTTAACGCCTTGTCGATAAATCTCCGGTTCCGGTTTTTATAAAAAAGTTACGACAACTTTTATCGAAAACAGAGGGAACGTTCGGAGCCGGAACATTCCAGGGCCGGATTAACGGTTACATTAAATAAGTGAATTCCTAGGACCGTAATGGAAATGGACGAATGGACTTAACAATTTAAACGAGGAAGGAGTCTAAACCGGGTCACGGACCGTTTTCGGAATGTTGCTTGACAGATTATCGGTTCTTCGGATATTTCTCGGAACTTTTGAGACTTGGCACCTGATGGACATTTCGCAGTCCGGTCAGAACGAAAAGTTGGTCGATCGTTTGTGCCGTCGCCGAAATATTTGGCCAACTACTTCCAAAAAAAATAAGGTTACGGATTCTGAGTTTGGTTCCGAAAGCAGCTCGGCTTAAATATCTCTCGTTATCTTTTTATTTTTCAAACCGTTTGTATATAAAAGCGTAGCGCATTAAACACACGTTGAAAGTTAATTTTTTTTATAAAATTAAACTCCGGATTCTACTTTAATCGCGTTTCTCGTAATTGGTCGTGGAATCGGTCTTTGAAGTTTTTAGAGATGAGCGTTGAAATCCTTGAATTTAAATCGTCTTGGGAAAAGTTGGGAATTATGATCGAAAGTCGTGTTTGAACACCGGGTTAATTTCATTTCCTAATTTTTTTAAAATCATATGGAAAAACTTGACAGATCTACAGGTCTTTGAAAATTGAAGGAATGGGCCATGAAATCCTTGAATGTTTGCTCCTTAAATTGAATTTTTAAATTTTTTTTTTTAATTTTAACACCTATTCTGCAATTTCATGTCATTTTTTTTTCGAAATTATATGGGAAAACTTGGCAGATCTACAGGTCCTTGAAAATTGAAAGAATGGGCCTTGAAATTCTTGAATTGAATTTTTTTAAAATTGCTTTTTTTGGAATTTTAACACCTGTTATGCAGTTTGTCTTAATTTTTCAAAATTGTCTGGGAAAAAAACTTTAAAGCACTTTTAAAAAAACATTGCGGGTCCTTGAAAACTGAAGGTATACGAAATCCTTGAAATTCTTGAATTGATTTTTTTTTTTAAATTGTTTTTTTTGAATTCTTACACCTATTCTGCAATTTCAGTCTTAATTTTTCAAAATGATATGGAAAAACTTGACAGACACTTAAGAAAGATATTGTTCGTCCTTAAAAATTAAAGGAATGAACCATGAAATCCTTGAAATTCTTGAATTGAGTTTTTTTAATTGCTTTTTTGAATTTTAACACCTGTTCTGCAGTTTGTCTTAATTTTTCAAATTTGTCTGGGAAAAAAACTTTAAAGCACTTTTAAAAAAGCATTGTGGGTCTTTGAAAATTAAAGGAATATGGACCTTGAAATTCTTGAATAGAATTTTTTTAAATTGCATTTTTGAATTTTAAAACCTGTTCTGCAATTTCATATCCTATTTTTTTTTCTAAATTATATGGAAAAACTTGACAAACACTTAAGAAAGGTATTATGGGTCCTTGAAAATCAAAGGAACGGCCCATGAAATTCTCGAAATCCTTGAATTTTTGCTTAATTGTGGCCATATGTCATTTCCCACGCTCTCGTGTGTATAAGCTCGTCGCACGTGGCTATTGCATTTTCAAATTTAGCGCTTAATTTTGAAAATGGCGTCTAAACCAAAAGCGCTTTAGCCTTCGTCTTCAACCGGCGTTCGGATAAGCGAAATCCATGACGTGTTCTGACCGAATGTTGATTTTTCATCTGTCATAACAACAAAAGGTGGGGTCGATTGTCGATTACTTTCGTAATTTAGGAGAAAAATGCCGACGAACAAAGACGACGTTTTCACGTACGTTAACTTCGTGTTCGCCACATCGGGTGCGATAGTAAGTGTACATTTATTACGGGAAATTAAACCGAAAGTGAGTATAATTGGAATCCAAATGTTACGTGTTTATAATCAAAATTCTTGTTTTATTTTATTAAATTAGGGAAGTGTCATCGCGATGCTCGTTTTCTACCCACTGGACACAGTTAGGACCATTTTGCAAGGTAAGCGATACGAGTTAATTGATAGTTATCAACGATTAACAATTTCAAAATAAGCGGTCCATTTCATGTTTGATAAAACGACGCCCGGTATTCAGCGCCATCATGCGGCAAATCCGTTAGCGCTTGTATAGCCACATTGCCTGGGATGACCTTTGACCCCTCTGAATTTTTTAGGCTTTTAACCCGTTTTAATTAACGATACAGTTTGTTAATCGCGAATGTTTGAAGTTCACGAAAATAGCAATAAGTGTGGAAAATTTTATTAATAATTAAGTAAAAAATGTCGTATTTATCTTTAGGGTCCTATAATATAAGATGACCTTTGACCCTTCATCATGAACGATAACAATTTCGGATATTTTAATTATTAATCCTCCGTTAGTTAATCAACCGTTAAAGTCTGAAGGGAATTCTCCTTGAAAACTACCCTTGACCCTCCCCAAAGTTGACAACATGACCTTTGACCTTTGAAATTTTGTAATTATCTTTAGGGTCCTATATAAGATGACCTTTGACCCTTCATCATGAAGGAGGCCAATTTCGGAATTTTAATAATCTTCCGTTAGTTAATCAGCCGTTAAAGTTTGAAGGGCTTGAACACTACCCCTTGACCCTCCCCAAAGTTGACTACATGACCTTTGACGTTTCAATTTTCGGTTTTTATTTCGTTCCAGTGGAAGATAAGCGAGAATCTCGTAATTCCTTCCGAATGATTCGAGAAATCGTGCGAGAAGAAGGCGCGTAAGTTGGACGTGTACTAATACTACTTCAAGTTCGCGAGATCATGCCCTTTCGTAAGTTGACCTTTGACCTTTTTTTCGGCCCTTTGCAGAAGTCGGTTGTACCGCGGATTGCGTCCGGTCCTTACGACTATCTGCATCGCCAACTTTGTCTACTTCTACATTTACCATTGTTTGAAGAGCGCTTTGGGCGCCATCTATGGTCACGAAAGCGGCGGCGCCAGGGACCTAATCACCGCCTTGATAGCAGGTCAGAGGTCATTCGGGTCTCAAGGGCCCCAGACAAGAAAAACGGTACAAAGGACACATCTTTTCAGGCAGCGCCAACGTCCTGCTGACGACACCCTTGTGGGTGGTGGTCACTCGGATGAAGTTCCAGGGGTCCGTTATGAAGGCCTCTTGGCACGACACGGACGAGGTCAAAGGGCAGCGTTTCAAGGGGCTCTTGGGTAAGTTCTTAATCTGGGACCTAAGCGACTTTTTAGTGTCCCAAATTGGTCAAGGTGTCGAGTTTCGGACCTTTCGACTTTGGACTCTCGTCTTTTTTAGATGGTCTGCTTCAGGTGTCCCGTCTGGAGGGTGTTAGGTCCCTATGGAACGGCACGCTTCCATCTCTGCTATTGGTCCTTAATCCGGGAATCCAGTTCATGGTCTACGAGGCACAAAAACGTCACGCCCTCGACTTCTGGCAGGTTACGGTGAGCGACAAGGGCCTTTTTTTACCCTTTGAAAGTTTAGAGGATCGTCTCGCCGAAATTTCAAAGAGCAGTTAGTTGATGGATCAAAGGGCCTGTTGAGAAAGTTTTTTTCTTTATTTAGGAATTGAACGGCTTAATTTACTTCTTCATGGGGGCCTTAGCCAAAATAGCGGCCACGTTCGTCACGTATCCGCTACAAGTCATTCAATCCAGGTTCAGAGTAAGTATTCGGTCCTTGTCGCTTTCGAGCGGGTTCTATCGTATATTATTCAAGGACCCAATTCCTACAAGTCCTAACTTTGTTACTTTCAGTACAAGGCGAAACACGAAATCCAGACCAACGCCGTCGTTCGCGCATTTACGACGCTAAAGGACATTTTCGTGTAAGTTGACCCACGCGCTCTCGAACTTTCAGGGTTGCCAGATTCTGCAAAGTCAGGAAAAGTCAGGCAAGAAAAATAACGTCAGGCAAAGTCAGGAAAAAATAGCCTTTTTGCTAGAAAAGTCAGGCAAATTAGCAATTTGGTCAGGAAAAAAAATAAGGCTTTATACAGGGTTCCCCCAGACCTGAAAAACCTGGAATAGTCAGGAAAGTTGGAAAGACCTGGAAAAGTCAGGGAAATGTCAGGGAAAAATGTAATATTTGAGAAAAAGTCAGGGAAATTTACAATAAAAATTGTTGAACTTTTAAAAGCTTCAATTAATTTGCAGGACTCAGGAAATGGCATTTTTCGGGAATAAAAATCCGATTTTTCTGCAGTAAAAAACGATTTTTCTGTGGTAAAAATACAAATTTTTGGCAGCAAAATTGCAATTTTCGGGATTAAAAATCAGATTATTTTTCATAAAAATCCACTTTTAAAAAATACAAGTTTTCTGCAGTTTGAGCTGGTCAGGGAAAAAAATTTTAAAACCTGGAAAAGTCAGGGAAGTTGAATATTTTATTTGTGGGGGAACCCTGTTATACTATTGACAATATTTATTTATTTTTAAAATCTTTAATCTAATGTACGAGTAGCTGTTGGGGAGTGTAATCGTAGAGATCAAATTTCTTATGTGTAACAATTGAATTGTGTATTTGAAACGAAAATTGTGCTAGCCTTTGTACATTTTTAAAAAATAATTAAAATTTTGTCGAGTTATTGAAATAAAGTCAGGAAAAATTGCCGTAATAGTCAGGCAAGACGAATCTGTAAAAAAACTGGCAACCCTGTATTTTGCGTCCCATAACTATTAAACACCATATCTACATAATTTTCGTTCCGATTAGGACCCAAGGATTTCGCGGGCTGTTCAAAGGTCTCGAGGCGAAACTTCTGCAGACGGTTTTAACGGCCGCCCTCATGTTCCTGTGCTACGAGAAAATCTCGGCTTTCGTGTTCCGGATGATGGCCGCACCTGTTCCGACCAATGTCCATCGTAGTCAGTGACGGTCATTATACTAATTTTAGATTTTTAATTTTGGGAAATCTGGAACACGACTCGTTCTTCAAAACTCCGAACAATTCGTCAGGAATTTTGCGAATGTCTTCATATGATGTTTGCAGAAATCTATGGGTTTCTCGTCAGAAATTTACGCTTTCCAAATATTTCACGATATGCTGTTTAGATATTTTATATAATGTTATTCGAATCGCCGTCATAATATAGAACAATTTTCCGCCAAGGGACCATTTATTCTCTAAATTCCAGTTTTTACAATATTTTTCTATAATTTTTTTGATGTAGAAACTTGTGTTTCGACAAAAGTTCCTAATTGTATAAACTGTGAATTATTTCTTCTAGTTTATTCTTTTTTTTTTTTTCAAATCTCTGCTCATTTTTTTTACGTCTAAACCTCTTACCGAATGACTTTATCTTAGGTCACTATACAGGTCCTTGAAATTTGAAAAGATGACCCTTGAATTCCTTGAATTTTGATCGTCTTGACAAAAAGAGAATTATGCTTTTAAATTCCTGTTAAACATCTGTTCCGCAATTTCAGTCTTAGTTTTCATAATTGTCTGGGAAAAGCTTCAAACACTTTAAAAAAATACTGTGGGTCCTTAAAAATTTAAGGAATGGACCATGAAATCCTTGAATTGAATTTTTTAATGTTGAAAAAATTGTCTTTTATGAATTTTAAAATTATTTTTTTTCAAAATTGTCTGTGAAAAAACGTCAAACACTTTAAAAAAAATATTGCGGGTCCTTGAAAATGTAAGTCATGGACCATAAAATTCTCGAAATCCTTGAATTTTTGCTTAATTGTGGCCATATGTCATCTCTCACGCGTGCGTATATGAAAACCTCGCCCCACGTGGATATTTAGTTTTCAAATTTGGCGCTTAATTTTAAAGATGGCGTTTAAAACCAAAAGCGCTTCAACTTCGAGTCTTCGTCCTCAGCCTTTTAGCGTTCGTATAAATGACATCGATGACGCGCATTGTTCGAATGTTCGATTTTTATCTTCTGTTCCTGAATCCGATGAATTTTTGATTATTTTCGTCATTTAAGCCCAAGAGGCCGACGAACGCGGACGAAGTTTTCACTTACGCTAATTTCGTGTTTTTCACATCGAGTGCGATAGTAAGTATACACATTTATTACGTGAAATTATACCGAAAGTGTCTATTATTTCAAATCCAAACATGTTTACGTGTTTATATGAAATCTCGTGTTTTGGTTTTTTTAATTTTTACTCAGTGGACACGGCGAAGACCATTTTACGGGGTAAGCCATCGAATTTATTTTTCGTCATTTACAATTCTTTCTCTCATCAGTTTAGTAATTGATGATTTTATATTTATCAACGATTGACAATTTCAAAATTAGCTGTCCATTTAAAGTTGTTGGAGATGACGCCGGTATGCAGCGCCATCAGGCGGCTAATATGTTAATGATTGTATAGCCATATATTTTCTGGGATGACCTTTGACCCCCGCCGAATTTTTTTTTTTTTTTTTTTTTTGTAAAGTGCATGGTGGCCTTCTGTTGAAACGCAAGAATGCAGGAATGAAAAGTATGCTTTCATTACCAAAAACTAAATTTACAATCCTCGTTAGGGCCTTGGAATTTAGGGACCCGAAAAAGTATCGTAATGGGGCCATTCAAAAATTATGTCACACCTAGGGGGGTGAGTGGGTTTTTTTTTTTTTGTGACAATTCTGACCAAGGGGTGGGGGGTGGTTCGGTAATGTGACATCACACAATCAAAATTTATTTCAAACAG
>JAQGBW010003973.1:0-14880 GCA_034698625.1 Julus scanicus | reverse complement strand
AAAATAGTCTGCACAGCTTTCAACCAAATTTCTGCAGAATTTTAAAGATGCTTTAAACTTGCAGAAATACTCTATATTAATAAACCCCTCCAAGCTAATAACCCCTTCAAACTAATAACCCCTCCAAACTTATAACCCCTCCAAACTTATAACCCCTCCAAACTTATAACCCCTCCAAACTTATAAACCCTCCAAACTAATAACCCCTCCAAACTAATAACCTTTCCAAACTAATAACCCCTCTAAAATTATAACCCCTCTAAACTAATAACTTTTTTAAACTAATAACCCCTCTAAACTAATAACCCCTCCAAACTAATAACTCCTCCAAACTAATAACTCCTCTAAACTAATAACCCCTTCAAATAAATAACCCCTACAAATTAATAACCCCTCCAAACTAATAACCCCTCCAAACTAATAACTCCTCTAAACTAATAACCCCTCCAAACATATAACCCCGTCTAAACTTTTAACCCCTCCAAACTCATAACCTCTCCAAACTAATAACCCCTCTAAACATAAAACCCCTCCAATTTAATAACCCCTTTAAACTAATAACCCCTTCAAACAAATAACCCATCTAAACTAATAACCCCATTAAACTTATAACCCCTCTATACTAATAACTCCTCCAAACTAATAACCCCTCCAAACTAATAACCCCTAAACTTATAACCCCTCCAAAACTCACTTTATTCACCTTTAATGCAGTTGAAGAAATGTCATTGTTTACTTACGACATGTTTAAAAATGTTTAATTTAGGAAAGAAAAATAAGATACTGTACCATATTAATGAAAAATTGATTTGAATTGTTTTGAATTTTCCCTAAATTATCAAGCCAATAATACAATTGCAAACAGCATTTAACAATGGTGAGCAAGATCTTGAGTCAGGGTGATAGCCAACTCAACATTTTACTCACTAAGGGTGAGTAAATTCTCTCAATCAGAGTATGAGCATTCACTAAACTTTCATTCGTTGTACGAGTTTGAGCATGATGGTGAGTACTTTCTCACATTTGAGTCTTTACTCACACTTTACTCACTAAAAAATTTCATTCTTTGTACGGGCCTTAGGGTTTTTAATGTTTAGAACTAAGCTTGGGAAGGTTTGGGGAATATATAAAATCCATGACGAGTGACTTATAAGAGCTAATCTCACGTGGAAAAACACCTTTAGAAATGCAGTGCATAGACATTTTTAAAATGATATGCAAACGGCTTTAGGACATCAGTAAAGCTGAGCTGTGATTGGTCAATTAAAAATAAGACGCATATAATTTTAAGATGAACAAATTTAGATGATAGAAAATAAGAAGCATCTTTGCATCTTATCTCGTAGATAAAACGCATATTGCTTCAAGATATTTTGATTTGCAATGTAATGTAGCGTGATTACCCAAGTAGCAAAGTTTGTCATTTAGACGTCATTTTTGATGGTCCAAAAAACGTCATTTTTGTCCCAAAAAATGACGTGAAAACGCATCACTCAAGAGACGTCTTCAGAACGTCATTATTTGGACCCAAAGACGTCATTTTTTGGTCCAAAAGACGTCATTTTTTGGTCCAAAAGACGTAATTTTATGGTCAAAAAGACGTAATTTTATGGTCCAAAAAAATGACGTCTTTTGGACCTACTAATCACGTCTTTAGAACCTTATAATGACGTCTTTTGGACCAAAAAATGACGACTTTTGAACCTACTAATGACGTCTTCAGGACCAAATAATGACGTCTTTTGGAAAAAAATATGACGTCTTTTGGACCTACTAATGACTTAATATTTAGGCGTAGGTTATTAGGGCCTAATTTAAGACTTTTTAGGCCTATGATATTAGGGCCTGAATAAGGCAAGTATGGCTTTGGTTACCCCAATTATTGAAGTTAACTATTGGTATCCAGGCCATCCTCCCAAAATCATGAATTTCTAAAGTTTTATTTTGTGTTGCCATAGCATCAAGCCATAGCAACATTATTTCATACTTGTTCAACTTTTAGGTGTGTATACCCAAGCTGTGCAGCATGGTCCTATGGCACATATTTGCAAAAAAATCGTAATTAACGTTACAATTCACAGAACATATTCTTCTAACTTGTTTATTTAGTTAAATTAATATATTTTAGCAATAATCAAATCATAATACTCATCGTTACCAAAACATTAATTCTCGTAAAACGTATATAATATGGACACTTTCAGCAGACAGTGATTTTTGCCATTTTTCCAATAAAAATATGCATAACTCACATTGATCTAAATTAAGCCATAATAAGCGGATTTAGGTTGACGAAATGATCAGTGCCTTAACTATGGATAATGCATAGGGCCGGCCATAAAGAGGCCTAAGCTTTAATTTAAGCTTATTAAATTTATAGTATTAGGCAAAACATTTGCAACTGGTTGATACAAATGTTAAAGTTCAGAAAAAAATATTTATGTGACTTAAATATAAAAACAAAGCATTAAGTTAGTTACACATACATTCTGTATATTAAACAACAAAGAGAAACACATGAAAAATACTGCATAAATATTGCAAGATCATATGGAATGTAAGGGGTACAATTTTCGACTGGCCAAAACAAGTGCAACTCAACAATAAATATGCAACTTCATGGTAGAATTTGACTCTTGCATCACGAAACATAATTAGATCACAAAGGTAATTAATTGTAATCTAACTGTCCATAAAATAGTTTCCATGAAAAGGACCATTTGAGCATCAATACTTGATCACTGCAATATGGCTGCTGACTCTCTTGGGAAGGTTTTGAGAAGTAAAATAATTGCTGCCTATCAAGCTGGGATGCAACAGAAGAATATTTGTGAAAAATATGATGTGCACAAATCCACAGTATGCAGGTTGCTGAAGAAATTTAAAATCAAAGCAATGGTTGCCATTGTCCATAGGGGTGATAAACCTCGTGCAACTACAGCTAGAGACGACTCTATGATTGTGAGACTCCTAAAAAAGAACCCATTTGCATCATCTATTCTAATTAAAGGGGAATTACAACTCCCAATATCCGAATGCACCATTAGAAGGTGTGCAGTGGAGAGCCTTTAATCTCCAAAACAAATATTAAGAAAAGGTTGGAGTTTGCAAAAGAGCACATTAATTGGAGTGTTGCTAAATGGAAGACAGTGTTGTTTAGTGATGAATCTAAGTTCAAAATCATAGCCAGCAATGGAATTTGCCATGTACGCCGGTCAAATAGGAAATGCTTGGATCCACGATAATGCCAGAAGACAGTCAAGTTTGGTGGAGGCAGCGTGATGGTTTGGGGATGTTTTTCTGGACATGGTATTGGCCCTATTCACCACGTTAATGGAATCATGGATCGTTATGAGTACAGAGGCATTCTTCAGGACATCATGTTACCTTTTGCAGAGTGGAATATGCCTTTGAAATGGATCTATCAGCAAGCCAATTATCCCAAACACACATCAAATGTGATTAAAACATTCTTCAAAGAAAATAAGGTCACTGTATTAGAGTGGCCACCTTAGTCTCCTGATTTAAACCCTGATTAGAACTTGGGGGGATCGTATATAAACAAATTGACTGCAGTATTGTGCGCACACAGGACCAGCTTTTTGAAAAACTTGAAAAAGCATGGAAGGCATCCCATAAAAAGCAATCATAAACTTAATTGAATCAATGCCATCTCCATGCAATGCAGTGATTCAAAACAATGGTTTTGCAACAAATTATTAAGAAAAACTTTATTTATTTAGAAACTGAAATCTTAGTTGCATTTGTTTTGACCGGGGCAAAAGTATGCCCTTAGCATTACTTATGATTTTTTAAGAAGTAAACATTTTATTTCATTCTTTTCTCTTTGTTGTTTAATATACAGAATGTAAATAGCGAATTAAGCCTAATTGATCAGGGCCCTATAGCTTTGGAAAATGCCTATAGCGCCCCTTTATGGCGGGCTTTATGCATTTTCGAAAGCTATAGGGCCCTGCTCAAGTTAGCTTATTTAGGCTTAATTAAGCTTAAATAGCAATACTTTAAGCTAGCGCCCCTTTTTGCCGCCCCTAGGCATTTTTGAAAGCTATATATAGGGCCCTGCTCAATTAAACTTATTTATGCTTAAACAGCTTAATCTTAAGCTTGCGCCCCTTTATGGTCGGCCCTAGGCATGTTCCAAATCTATAGGGCCCTGATCATTCCCTCCACTTAATTTTGGCGGTTTATAATTTTTTTGACAAAGTTTAGTTGGTCATTTTTTGGTCATTTAGTTGGTCATTTTTCGGTCAGTAAAATCACGTCCTTTTTTGGACTTTATTTGGTCATTTTCAGTTCGTCCGTTTTTAGTCAGTAAAATGACACCATTTTTTGGTCATTTTTGAGTTTGTCATTTTTTGGTCAATTTGTCAATTTGACGTCATTTTTTTTCAAATTGCTACTTGGGTACCTCCCTCTGCGTGAATACCTATCACTGCATGAATATGCACATCTTGTGAATCTGTATTTCAACCTCACCTATTATAGCTTCCAAATATAACAGTTTGTCCACTAGGGCTGCATGAGGCACAGACAAACTCCCGCTCGTTTTCGTCAAGGCTGTAATCAAACTGCTGGACAGAGCGGCCATCTTTGTTGTAAGCGACAATTCGCTTATCGCAGCCCGCAACTAAACACCCATTGGCAGTCCACGCTAGTGCGTAAGGTGGACAGGAATGGGTCAGAATTTTTCCCTAAGGTGAACAGAAATAAAACGGCAACATGAATTAAAGCGATTTTTTCATGGGCGACCAAACTATTCGATCCCCCAAAACTTGCCAGTCGTTTTTGTTCAATACAGGATCTGATTTAATAAAACTATGAGCAATTAAAAAATCGGCAGAGCAGACAGATATGCTGGCATCTATCACTCACAACTATTAAATCACCTACAGAATAGAACGCATTTAAATTTTTTAGTTGTCTGGATTAAAGTTGGCAGTGCACAAAGTTCAATTGAAACTAATGCGTTGCATTTCGGTGTTTAAACAGTTGCTCAGAAAAACTCACTAGTGTGTGCCTAGCCTTATAGAGGCACTTATCACCTCAATAAGTGTTGATGTTGTTTTTTTTTTTGCTAGGAAAATATTTTCATGAGCTTCTTGTAGTTGGAATCCCAAAAGTGGATTCATATACACTCAATTATACAGTGTATGTTTTCCGTAAAGTCAATGTTATACATTGTTGGGGGCTAATTTAGCAGAAGTGCCAGATCAAAATTGAATCTGCCATTATCCAGGCCATGCTGGGAAGCTCTATGATTGACAATTCAAATTTGGCGCCTCTATTTAAACCTGTGGAAGCTATGACGCTCCTTTATAATTAGAACAACAAGTGTTTCTGCGGTTATAAATATTGAAATATATCAATTGCAGATTTGATTGCTTTTATAATGCCGTATTCTCATTTGGCCATACTTTTGAGCATTTTGGTGTCACGCGTGAGCACACCAATGCTTATGAGCAGATGCGCTACCCCTTCTGTTCTTAAGCTCCGTCCTTAATGCACAATGCACAAAGTTCAGTTCAACTTGTCTTTCTGGTTTGCAGAACATAAAAAACATGACTATGACTATGACGTGTAGCCTTCCCTTTGGGACGGGTAATCACTAGGAGTTGCTACAGTGGTTTTGGGACATGCATATACACTGCACTGCACCCTGCTTGAACCCTTCATTCCACTGGCTTTTCAGCATTTGTCACCTCAAAATTAACACTTCGCTATATTTGTGGCATGTTGCTTCTGCTTCTCATCCCCCTCAAAACCAAGCCACTCCTCTACTTTTGCACTCTCCACCCCCTTGCAATAATTCATCATGGCCGGACATGAGTTGTCGTATAGTCCCCCTTACAAAAATATCGAAGTATCTTTAAAGTTTCAAATAGGTTTTAAAGTAGGTATTTTTGGGGTTTCATAAAGGTATCTTCACAGGTATCGTTAAGGTCTGATCGGGTGCAAATGATACCTCCTGTAGGTTTCATCAGTGAACCTATGAAAGTTTCATTTTGGTATCCATTAGGTATAAAGTGGAAACCTTACAATGTTTCATTTTAATATCAATTAGGTATAGAAAGAAAACTTATTAACATTTCATTTCGGTAACCCTTAGGTATTAAATTAGATTACACTTTTGTTACGGAGGGTCTAAAAGTAGACCAATGCACATTAGTGTGCTACTCTGCATATTACTTTACTTCACGGTAAAGGTTACAATTGTAGTTGTATACCATTCTACTGGCCTGTTCTTCAGTTCGGGAATGTGTAAAATTACATCATTGTATTTTTAGGGAGGGGGATAGTAGTACACCAAACAGGGGGTGGAGAAGGGGCTATAGTCATGAATGATTGGTATTGCACCATGGATGTTGGGAGTCAGCATGTAGTTGGATTATTTAAGGCCTAAATTAGACCCAACATTAGGGCCTAAATTAAGCCTAATAAACTAGGGCCTAATTAAAGCCCATGTATGATTTAGGTTATCTTTAATTGGGTATCCAGACCATCCTCCCAAAATTATATAGTTCTAAAGTTTCATTTAGAGTTGCCATAGCATCAAGCTATAGCAACAGTTATCTAGTTTTAACTTGCAGCTATAAACAAAATCATTGAGGATGGTGGTATTGTTTAAATTTTCAAAAAAAGCGTAATTAAAATTAAAATTTACAGAATATATGCATTGTGAAGATCGAACCTTGCCCTCGAATTTCGACTTTCGAAATTCCTTTTCTTTCATTTATTTGGCAATTATGCAAATGAATAAATTTCCAAATTTAACTCGCCCAATTAAAAAAGGCCTTGGGCTAATAAAAATCATTTATAAGAGCTGCCTGGGCCAGAAACAAAAAAAATTCAGCATGAGCACCGGCACCGGCCAGCGGATGCTATGCCAGGCCCCCGACTCAACGAAAGAAAGTGCTTGGCCCCGTAGTACCAAACGTGTATTAATTCTTGTGTAAGTTGTTAAATAAACGGCTTTAACCTGAAAACCTTTGAAAGACTGAGTAAGGGACTTTGCAGCGATCGCCTGCAACCAGGACGCCTACCCGACAGCTAAACACCTCGCATGGTGGAGGTGCGGGGCAACCCCTGCAAAGTACCGGAAACGACTTCAACCGCAAAAGGGTCATTCGATAAGTACCGGGAAGTACTTCAACCACGAAAGGGTCATCCACAAAGTTCGGGAAACGACTTACCACAAAAGGGTCATCCGGAAAGTTCCAAAATCAACACTTTCAATTACGGGCCATCAAAAAAGTTCCAGAACGAATCCGGCGACAGTTGTTTGGGACATTTTCGTCTTTTTGAGGATTCGAGACTTTAGCTTTCGGTCACCCGCGCCACTGACATCGTCACCGTGCCGCGTTGACCACCAGCACCTCTACAGAAACGGCAGAACTTCCAAAGACAGATGCCACCAACACTAAGGAGGGGGAGGAAAGCGAACACGCAGAAATTGGCACTCGACCACAAGCATTCATAGCCTCTACTCTGTTACCAGGGCACTTGATTGGTTCTCTCGGATTCCCTGGGGACAGTGGAATAGGAGCTTCGACGGCTACCACTTCTGTAAACCCCATCCGCCGCATGCAAGAACCTAGCTGCTGGGTTGCTGAAACGGTGCCCAGGATCTCGCCAAGGATCACTCGAGCTCAAGCAACGGCACAGGAACTCGACAACACTAGTCGACAACGACCAGAAGCAAGATTGCAAAAGATACGGATTCGAAAGGAAGAACCCGGATCACCTTTATTGCTTGTGGGTATGGCTTTCGACATTGAAGCAACAGTCTTTCATCAAGAAGTTTCCTCCTTATGTCTTCGAGTTAGTTTGGAAGACGTCGAATCAATAGGCGAGACGGTTATCGAAAATACAGCGTCTGGAGGCTCTTCATCGGAAGAGGACTATTTGGACAGCGTGTGCGAACACGAACCGGTTAATCGCGGCGGATCCACTGCAGGGGCTACTGCTCAAGTTCTCCACGCACCAGCTCCCACAGCGTCTGCCCCAGCTGGAAATATGGCTAACCCGGCAGGAGTCGACGATCTCCTACAGGCTATGAGGGAAATGATGTTACTGCAAACGCAGCAGTTTACTCAGATGTTTCAACAGGTCCAACAAGCTTCTGCTCCACCGGCTGTTTCGGTACCTCGAATCCAGCTGCCACCTTAACGTATCCGTCCAACCTTACTAAAATATGATGGCAAGACTGACGCGGACGACCACATGGATATTTTTTAATCCATCGCTACGGCAGAAGGCTGGACTGACGACGAAAAGTAGCTGCACTTCAACAAGACACTGGTCAAGACTGCCGAGACCTGGTATGTCAGGACTGCAACCTAAATCAACGCCGGCAATTGGAATAATGAGAAAGACTTATTCCTTGAGTATTTCCGCTCTCCAACTTACTTGGCCGACCGACAAATCCAAGCAATGGGACGGAAACAACAGGATGGTAAGACTGCGCGCGAATACAGCAACGAAAAAATTCGGCTTTGGAAACGTGTCGACCCAACCATCACCGAACCTATTCTGTTGACCCATGTCAAACTAGAACTTCGTTCCAATGTATTTTCTCGTTTAGGCGGAACCCGGGTGAGCACTCTAAACGAGCTCCTCGAGTTATCCTTAGCAGTGGAAGCTGTCGTTAAGCGTGAAACCAAAGAGGCCACTCTGTTAAAAGCAGCGACAGTGCAGGCCAAGGAAGGACGCCGAGGGACCTCTGGACATAAACCTACCGAGCCAACACCGCAGGCAAAAGCTAATGTTGGCGCAAAGGACAAGCCCCCATCCAACGCGAAAGTGACTGGGACACGACCTAAAGCAACACCACGGGAGTCTGGAACCAAAACCTCTTCTGCTGGAACAACATGTTATAATTGTGGAAAATCCGGCCACATAGCTTGTGAATGCCGTCAACCTCTCACCGCTTGTACTCGTGCATACCGGGAACGAGAGAAAGAACGTTACCGAAAACAGAAATACCAAGCCTCAAAACTCGAGGAATTATCTACCTCCAGCGACGAGGACGGGGAACCCGTCAATGGATTGATGTGGAACTATTATTCCGACACGTTACCTATCTCTGTTTTTAAAGAAGCAGCATTACTCCGCGAGGGACATGCACCTTTGCCCGACTCAGAACTACAACAAAGACTGACCGAGTTTAATCTCGCCGAGCCGAACACAGGACAAGGTCGCCCAGTGCAGAACACTACCAAGATTAGTAGAGGTCTACCATCTGTTATGGCTTACTTTAACCGAAGGTCTGTGTTCACCCTCATCGACTCCGGAGCAACCGTTTCACTGGTAACAGAATCTCTGGTGCTATGTTTGGACATCCCGGTCAAAACAAAAGAAAAGCCACGGTTGCGAGCCGTGAATGGAGAGCATGTTGCGATTAAAGGAACAGTGAAACTTCAAGTTCAAATCAGGGATCGCACCTATCCACATGTGTTCTACGATATGGCTGTACCTGAATATGGGAAACACGTACCAATTCTTGGTAACGACTTCGGAAGTAAAGCCCAACTTGTCGTGCAACAGCGAGGTCCCGCTGTTTACTTCTGGGATGAACTGGTAAAGTGTATTGTATCCGCAAAAGTTAGGGCATCAGCTGCTACACCGGAAAAAGCTGATAGCCGCAAAGCTGTGACTTCTGAAGAAGTTTGGTGCCCTTGGCAAACCGTAGCCACTGAGGAAGACGAACCTGAAGAGTCATGCTTAGTCGCCCGCACATACGAAGACATCTTTATCTCGCCCATGACCCAGATGGGAATTCAGCTCCAGTATCCAGAATCGCGTCATAATCGAGCTGACCGTTTACTGGAGGGATTACCTACCGTACCCACCGAAAAAGGGGTAAAGTTAGCGAATGGAATCATGATTCTGAATGGCAATGGACAATTCCAAGCGTTAATCGCTAACTTGAGCAACGAACCGGTCCGTCTACCCAAAGGTTTAGCCGTAGGACAATTGACTCCAACGTCCGACTTCAGGGAACAACCGTACAGTTCTTCGGTACCCGATAACCTAGCCAACAAGCATGAGGCAAGCATGTTCACCGACACCGCCGAGGAAGACTTACCTTGGAACATAGGACCAAATTTAAACTCCGATCAACGTCAAGCATTGTTGACGGTACTCCGCAAATATCGACATATATTTGCTACAAATATGGGAGAGCTGAGGGACTCAAACATTGCCCAGCATCGGATCGACACACAAGGGAAACCACCAGTTCATATTCCAACACGAAGAACCTCTCCAGCTGTTCGATAAATCATTGACAAGGAACTGGATCAGATGTTAAAGTATGGAATCGCACGTCCTAGCAACAGCAAGTATGCTAGCCCGGTGGTTATCGTTACTAAGAAAGATAAAGGACTGCGATTTTGTGTCGACTATCGCAAGTTAAATGAACAAACACGCATCGACCAATATCCGCTACCACGAATTGACGACGCACTCGACTCGTTAGGCAAAGCTCAATACTTCACCACCCTAGATTTAGCTAGTGGTTACTAGCAACTCCGTGTGCATGAGAACGACATTGCCAAAACTGCCTTTTCGTGAAACCGAGGACTGTTCGAGTTTGTCCGAATGCTCTTTGGATTGTGCAACGCCCCAGCAACCATGCAACGAGCGTTGGACGTGCTACTTGCAAAGATCAAATTGAAGACTAGCTTGATCTACCTTGACGACATCATCACCTATGGATCTACGTTTTAAGTGATGTTGCGCAATGTAGAAGTCTTCCAACTCTTGGAAACGGCAGACTTAAGGTTGAAGCCAAGTAAATGCTTCTTTGGTTACGACCATGTAAAATACCTCGGACACCAGGTTTCCGGGCGAGGCATCGAGCCTGAACCAGACAAAATCGCTGCAGTAAAGAATTTCCCAAGGCCTGCAACGAAAACGCAGCTTAGAAGCTTTCTAGGACTTGCCTCGTACTACTGGCGATTCATTAAGAATTTTGCGAAGATTGCATCTCCGTTACATGCACTGACATCCGACAAAGTGGCCTTCGAATGGACGGCCACTTGCGAAGAAGCCTTCGAGAGGCTAAAGAACTGTTTGATAACGGCACCCATTCTTACAACTTTTGATTTGGAGTTAACAACGTCCGTTCACACCGATGTGTCCACTTCAGGATTAGGCGCCGTCCTATACCAGGGCGATGGAAAGGAAAAAACGAGTTCTGGCCTACGCGTCCCGTTGTCTTCTGCAAAACGAGAACTATGGAATCCCGGAACTAGAAATGCTTGCTATCGTTTGGGCGGTGAAAAAGTTTAGAAATTACTTTTTCGGACGACCATTTAACATTGCCACTGACCACCACTCCCTGTGTACCCTGAAGAAAGTCGCCGAACCGAAAGGACGACTTGCCCGTTGGGTTTTGGAACTGGCCGAGCACCAGTACTTCATAGTACACCAAAGTGGAAAGATACACGGGGACGCAGATGCATTAAGTCGATGTCCACTCGCTGTCAAAGAAGCTCCGGAAGAGGACACGATTTATAGCAACATTAACGATACAACACCAGCCGAGCTTGAAGAAATCGATCGTGAGAAATTTGCCACCAAGCAACGCAAAGATCCAAAGTTGGTTAAACTTATCGATAAGCTGCAAACGAGCAAAAATTCAAAGTTGCATAAAAACTTTTGTGTCATTCACGGAATTCTGTATCGTCAACAGGAAGAGAAATTCACCTGCCTCCTGCTATTAGTTGTGCCTCAACAGATGAGAAAGGAAATTCTGGTCGCGGCTCACGATTCGCCAGTGAATTGTCATCTGGGATACAATAAAACCGTAGCCCGAATTCTGCAAACATTTTGGTGGGAAAATCTACGAGATGAAGTTGCCATCTACATGAGAAGTTGCGATTCCTGCCAAAGACACCCGATTGTACCAACAGCCGTACCTGCTCGACATTGGGGAATCGACTTCATAGGTCCGTTACCTATTACAGTCCGAAGACTTCGTTATGTGCTCATAGCTGTGGACTATAGCACCCGATTTATGGTCACCCAAGCCTCACCGTCCGGGAAAGCTAAAGCTTTTGTGCATTTTGTACAGAAAGCTATCATTGAAAGATTTGGTTCACCGGATCTAATCACAAATAATCAAGGAACACTGTTGATGAGCGACATGTCACGACTGTTTCTCAACAACAATAAAATTTTGCATCGGTATACAACTCCTTACCACCAACAATCGGATGGGCTCGCAAAAAGGGGAAATAAATCTGTGATGGGGATGATACGTCAACGTGTAAAACCACTTTGCAAGCAAAAAGATTGGCCAGAGCATTTGCAAACATGCACCCTTGCTTACAACACGAGTAAACAAGCAAGCTTAAGCTACTCGCCATTTTATCTGCTCCATGGATTCGAAGCTCAAACCAAACTGGAGGAAAGTGTACCCCAACCCCCGGTGTTACCAAAGACAACCACGGATCATTATCAAGTGTTGACTTCACAACGTGCCGATGCCAGGAAGTCCCCTTAAAGCTCAACAAGTGCAAAAGAAAGAGTACGATAAAAAGCATCAAAACGTCTGCTATCTGATACATAGCTTCGTGCTTTTTGCCAACCTCGGAACGACTCTAGGGGTTAGCAAGAAATTCACCGTTCCACATAAGGGCCTAGCCCGTGTCATACAGATCTCAGCTGATAGCCTGAATTACACCCTTGAATATATATCTACCAAGGGAAAGACGAAACATGTCACTCGGCATGTGTCACATCTGAAGCAGTATGTACCGCAGGTCGACGACGAACCGGAAAGGGAACCTCCTAAGCCACCCCTTCAGATGAAAATTCGGAGAGATGGTAAGGACTACCAAGTAATTCACTCTGGTGCGGTGCTACAAGGCAAGGTTAGTGCCAGGGAAGATTCTGTGCTACGAATCGTCCTTCCTTGTGCCACACGGGAACTCTGTGAAGTGTATCTTCACGCTCGCTATCCCTCCAGACGATCCCTTCCCGACCAAAAAACTGTGACTTTTCGTGCTGTATCTGTGCCAGACCGGAGCTGTGACGAGCTTAGCCACCAAGGATCTTCCTGGATTGGACTAGGCCCCCGAAGTGGCAACGACCCGAACCTGACCACCGTACTTACTTACAGACCGAGTAAACCAACTCTGCAACGGCAGCAAAACAACCCCCAAGAGATTTCCGGAAAGACCAGACGCCGAGATTGTCAACTTGAGTGAATCTTGTTTTTTCGCTCTGACGTGCTTGTTTTGCGTTTTTGGTTGAAATTTTTAATAATTTAGTTGTAAGACCGAGCATTTCATTTTGTACCGAGAATAATCGAACCCAATAATGCTTCGGGACGAAGCTGCCGCTAAGCGGGTGGGTGTTAGGATCGAACCTTGACCTCGAACCTTGCCCTTGAATTTCGACTTTCGAAATTCCTTTTCTTTCATTTATTTGGCAATTATGCAAATGAATAAATTTCCAAATTGGACTAGCCCAATTAAAAAAGGCCTTGGGCTAATAAAAATAATTCATAAGAGCTGCCTGGGCCAGAAAAAAAGACAGTTCAGCATGAGCACCGGCACCGGCCAGCGGATGCTTTGCCCGGCCCCCGACTCAACGAAAAAAGTGCTTGGCCCAGTAGTACCAAACGTGTATTAATCCTTGTGTAAGTTTTTCAATAAACGGCTTTAACCTGAAACCCTTTGAAAGACTGAGTAAGGGACTTTGCAGCGATCGCCCGCAACCAGGATGCCTACAAGACAGCTAAACACCTCGTTAGAGTAGCATAATTAGTCAATTATCAATTTGTAATACACAAGGCGTTTTATTCGTTTTCATAAAACATTAAATTTTTGTATACACTCAGCACAATTTTTGCTTATAGAGGTTAAACTTGCGCAACTTACTACTTGCATGGAAAGGTTTCTTTAGATACATATAAAACACCTTACTGAAACTTTACATACATGTTTTATTTTATTTATTTGATACCTAATTAAGATGAATCTGCACCCAATCAGTTCATTTTTAATTCTTTGCCCAACACTATTTGTGATTGCTGTAAACTTTTAATAGTGTCTTTAAAGTTCCTTTTAATAAAATTCACTGGGTGATTTTGTGGGCCCTTGTCAAAATGGAAGTATACTTTTGGTATACTAGAAAGTATACTTTGAAAGTATACTAAGTGAACTTTTTTCGGACAACTTAGTATACTAAGGAGTATACTTTAGTATACTTTTATAAATACTTTGGAGTATACTTTAATAGATACTTTAAAGTATACATTTGTATAAAAATATATCGAACCTATGTACCTAGCGTTCTCAACTTCCCAGTTCTATACCTTTACCACTTACCTACCGATGATTCCTGACGAAAGCACATTGAAAGAGGTATATATGTGCGTTTGAATGCGACTTAATGGAAATTACTACAAATTTTGTTAAGTGATTTGTCTTACAATATTAGACATATGTGAAGTGAATGTGATTAGAGGGGTTTATTAATTTAAAGGGGTTAATTAGATTAAAGGTGTTTTAAGTTTGGAGGGGTTTTAAAATTGGAGAGGTAATTAGTTTGGAGAGGTAATTAGTTTGGAGAGGTAATTAGTTTTGAGGGGTAATTAGTTTGGGGGTTATTAGCTAGGAGAAGTTATTAGCTGGGAGAAGTTATTACTTTGGAGGGGTTATTACTTTAGAGGGGTTATTAGATTGGAGGAATTATTAGCTTGGAAGGGTTATAGGTTTAAAGGGGTTATTTGTTTGGAGGGGTTATTAGTTTGAAGGGGTTATAAGTTTGAAGGGGTTATAAGTTTGGAGGGGTTATAAGTTTGGAGGGGTTATAAGTTTAGAGGGGTTATAAGTTTGGAGGGGTTAT